>JADRCD010102556.1:3603-45072 GCA_019843815.1 Montemys delectorum | reverse complement strand
GATGAGAAAAGTTACATGATTTCAATTTGTCTGAATTTGTTAACATTTAAAAACATATTTTAAGTAAATAGAATTAAATCACATTCTTGTTTCCCTTTTGTACCCCAACTCCTCCCAGAGACCCCCTCTTCAATACCTACAATATCTTTTTTTATATTCCTTAAAATTTATAAAATATTATAACAATAAAAATGAGTATTATAAAAGTTGTTTGATATAAAACAATCAATTTAACAGTGTTATGTAAGATGCTTGTCTACAGCAATAGTGAAAATACATATGCTTTTCTCAATATAAATTTCAAATAACTCCAAACATATTAACTGTATATTTCAAAATAATACATCACTTCTAGTATTTTCTTAAATGAACATAAATATGTAAAGTCTTTTTGTTTGTTTTGTATTTAGTAGAGTTTAAAATCTTGGCTCTTTCTGTGGTACAAGCCCAAAATAAGAACAATTTTTAGACATTGGATTTCATTGTAATAAGGCTGTACTTCAATGACCCTCATATCACCGAAGGATTTTTACCTCCATCGTAGCTAAGCTGAGAGTTGACAGTTCTGCTGCGCCAAGGAATGAATTGTAGGCACGATTTTTGGATGCAGACTTCCTGCTATGGTCAAAGCTATTTGACTTGAGTGTGTGACTTTATTCTCAGCCCACAGAGAACAGGTTACATTCATTTAAGAAATGGTGTGTATATTAAGCTGGTCTATCCATAAAGTCATTCACCAACTGTTTCAATGAACAATGGTTCTGCTTGGAGGGTGGCACAGACATTAGGTGAGGGTAAGAATCTGGTTCATTAGCTGTGACAATTTGGAAAAGCACTCATCTCAGAGAAAGAGTAACTTATAAAGTCCTCTTCTTCAAACTTCATACAAGAGTTACAAACATCAAGCAAAGCATCCAGTCTCACTCTTTGTTGTTCTCTTACAAGCCACCTCCCTAGTTAATCGTCTATGTTTCTTTTGGGTATATAAATACTTTTGAAATATATAAGCTGTTGTGAAAACCATAGTATAGTGTAAAAACATGAAATAAACAATACTACTAATAGAGAGGCTGAGATAGGAGAAGCAAGATTTCAAGACCCTTATGTTGTACACAGCAAAACACTGTCACAAACAAGCTGAAAGTATATATAGATTGTACAATATTGGATCTATTTCTCCAGTTACCAAATTAGAGAGACCATTGGATGACAATTAACAAATTTCTAATTCTTCATATTTTTAGATTTCAATTGCTTAGGATATGTTGGTAATATTAATTTTCATATTAAGATATTAAGAAAAGGTAATTGTCACTTCCTGTTGTTTTTGTTGTAAGAAGTGGAATTAGATTTGTGTGGATTTGTTGAAAGATTACTTTCTTGCTTCTTCTAGGGTGTAGTTTTGCTCCTTATGTTGATGTTTTCTATCTGTTATCCTTTGGAGGGCTGGATTTGTGGAAAGATATTGTGTAAATTTTGTTTTGTCGTAGAATATCTTGTTTTCTCCATCTATGGTAATTGAGAGTTTTGTTGGGTATAGTAGCCTGGGTTGGCATTTGTGTTCTTGTAGGGTCTGTATGACATCTGCTTAGGATCTTCTAGCTTTCATAGTCTCTGGTGAGAAGTCTGGTGTAATTCTGATAGGCCTGCCTTTGTATGTTACTTGACCTTTTTCCCTTACTGCTTTTAAAATTCTTTCTTTGTTTAGTGCATTCTTTTCTTCTTTTTTAAAAGAATTTATTTATTTATTTATTTATTTATTTATTTATTTGAGTACACTGTAGCTGTCTTCACCAGAAGAGGGCATTGGATCCTATTACACATGGTTATGAGCCATCATATAGTTGCTGGGAATTGAACTCAGGACCTCTGGAAGAGCAGTTAGTCCTCTTAACCACTGAGCCATCTCTCCAGCCCCAAGAATCTTTATTTTCAAGATAAAGCTTTGTGCCAGGCAGTGATGGTGCATGCCTTTAATTCTAGCACCCAGGAGGCAGAGGTAGGCAGATTTCTAAGTTTGAGGCCATCTTGGTCTACAGAGTGAGTTCCAAGACAGCTAAAGAAACTATACAGAGACCCTGTCTCAAAAACAAAGATAAAGCATTATATACCAAATTATTTTTTATATTTTGAAAATACCATCAAAAACAAAGTGTTAGGTAGGCCTAGTTTGTGCTCATGTCCTGTTGTCTTGAATCTGTTGCCAGATAAGATAAGATAATTGTGCTTATGCTGGGCTCAAACTTACCTTCTGCCTCAGCCTCTCAAGTGCTAGGATTTTAGGCTTGTGCCCCAAGCCCAATCTTTGGCCAGTATTTCCTAAGCCAAATCTAAGATGAAATCAACTATAAGGGACATGGAGTATTTATGTACATTATTTTTAAAAATTAGAACAACTAAAACTCTTCTATCTGATATGGCTCGATTTCAAAGATGCTAAAATGAAAAACTGCGTCTGAGAGGTAATGGGAGATCCTTTTACTGACTTGTCCTTGTGGAATATCTAAATGTGTTGTTATATAGGGTACATGGGTATGGACATGGCTAGTTGACCTCAGATGTGGGATCAGTTCAGGCTCATTTGTGAACTATTTTGAGTAAATACTTAGCTCTCCTAATAGCTGTGAACTGCCATAGGCCACATTACCCAATTCCAATTGCATCACCTGTAAAATGGGGCTCATATGGAACTAAGTTACAGTGATGCCCTTTAGGGAGGCTCATATGCTCTTAAAAGTAGTGAAATTACTACATCAGTGCTAAATGCATCGAATATTGAAAACATCTAAGATACATATCTCCAAAGGAAAGAACTTAGCCCAGAGGTCAGCTCTTCCTGATGTGAGTGAAACCTGAAGCCTGCGCAGTCCTCAGTGCAGCCTCTGGAGCAGCTGGAGCTGGAGCTGGAGCTGGAGCTGGAGCTGGCTCCCTAGTCCCCTTCCTAGTGACTCTTCCTAATCAAAGGTGGTGTCTAGTTGCCTAAATCCAAGATGCGCTAAGACTATAGACCTGTCTCAATAGGGTTTTGTGGGTGTGTTCTGTACCTGCAGAGACTGTTTCTCTTTCTCTGAAGTATATGTGTAGTCATTCAATTCGGTCCTCGTTTGTGTGCAAGAGACTGAAGCTCGTTCAACAGTTAGTAGTTGAAACTCTGTCCTGGGTAAATACACACTGCCTGACGTTTCTTTGTTTTGCTTCTTCCTAGATCTGAGCACTGAGGCTGTTGGCGTGGCTATCGCAGCACCTCCGTCTGAGGGAGAGGCAAATGCAGAGCTCTGTCGGTACCTTTCCAAGGTCTTGGACCTTAGGAAGAGTGATGTGGTTCTGGATAAGGTGGGTCTCTCCTTTTGAAGTTATTATATTTTGATCATAGTTTATATTTTCTATAAAAGGTTTTCGTAGCCGGGCGCTGGTGGCGCGCGCCTTTAATCCCAGCACTTGGGAGGCAGAGGCAGGCGGATTTCTGAGTTTGAGGCCAGCCTAGTCTACAAAGTGAGTTCCAGGACAGCCAGGGCTACACAGAGAAACCCTGTCTCGGGGGCGGGGGAGGGGGATACGCGTCTGGCTGTTTTGCCTGGGTGTATATCTGTACCACATGTATACTTGGTACCCTCAGAGGCCAGAGAGGCTGTCAGATCCTCCAAGACTAGAGTTACAGATGGTTGTGAGCCACCATGTGGGTGCTGAGAATCAAATCTGGGTCCTCTAGAAGAGCAGTCAGTGCTCTCCAGCACTGATCCATCTTGTTAATCTTGTAAAGCCAGTTTTTAAAAACTCATTCATTTAAATGCAAAAATATGTGATTTCAGTCTCCTTCGTCCACACTGCCTCCATCCATGTAGCAACCGTCCACTCCTTATAGACCTTCATTGTGCTCACTTACCATGTTTCCCATAAATTCCTAGCTGTCCCTACTGTGAGATTAATTTTGCCCACTTCCTGTAAGACATCACTATACTGAAAAGAATTAAAATGTTAGTCATCTGCATTCAGGAGTTCCCCAGGTATTTCTGACCCCACATTGCTCCTGCTCACTTGAGAATGCTGACTCTGAAGATGAGTTAGTCTGTCAGAATCACTAGGGAATGATTTTTAAAATGCCCCTGCGCATCTCTGTAGACATGCTGAAATAGAATCTGTATATACCTGAAAATTCATCTGATCAGGCCCCATTTTGCCTCTGCCAACCTGTGGCAGAGTATGTCTGACCTTGGCAGTGTTCCTCGCTTACATTAGCATGAAGCACACCCTACTCTTCCCTTTGTACCCACAGTCCATCTACATACACTCCTGCTCAAAGTCTGTGTTTATAAAAGATGTGTTTCAAATAAATCCTTTTACGAGATGTTTTAAGTGATTGTGAAATCACATGTGGTTGGTTTTGTTTGAAATATTCAGAAATGTGTAACAATTTACAAAAGAGCAATTTATTTAGATTTAGGTGTTAGAAAGTTTATACTGAGTTGCTGTAGTAATATTTTAAAATTATTTTCCTTTGTAATTTAAACAAATCACTTGAAACTAGAATATTGGCCAGGCATAGTGGGAAGTACCTGTAACCCTAGCACTTGGGGGGACAGCATCAGGGGTTCAAGTTCATCCTTGGCTATATATTGAGTTTGAGCTAATCCTGGCTACATGAGACCCTGTCTTAAAGAAAGAAAAAAAAGAGACTTCGAAATTAGCACACTGTAAACATTCATGTTGAAGTTTTAATGCCAAACTTTTGTTATAAGACTTTGAAGTAGAAAATCAAAAGCCCTGGAGAATTGCAGGAACTTGCCGTAATGCAGAAACATCCAAGGCCATTAGGAAAGGCCATGCATGACCCCTGGTGGGACATGCTGCAGTGGGGAAAGGCCATGCATGACCCCCAATGGGACATGGTACAGTGGGGAAAGGCCATGCATAATCCCTCGTGGGATGTGCTGAAGTAGGGACAGGCTGTGCATGAACCCCGGCGGGACATGTTGCAGTGGGGATAACCCCCAATGGGATGTGCTGCAGTGGGGACAGGCCGTGCATAACCCCGGTGGGACATGTTGCAGTGGGGACAGGGAGGACTGCAGCTCCTGCCAGGGTTAGGGTGCTGAAAGTGTCTTTTTTCCTGGCTCAGGGTGGTAAATCTCGGGAAAAGGTGGTGAAGCTCTTGGCCTCTACAACTCCAGAGGAGGTCTTGGAGAAGCTGAAAACGGAAGCTGAAAAGAAATAAAGGCAAGAAATGGCAAGCACTTCCTTGTGGAGCTCTCAGAAGAGTAGAGGGGGCCAAGAGGAAAGTATACAGTGGTGCCCAGATGTGAAGAATGGAATCCATAGATAGGATCAGACTAACATACAAGTAGGAAATCTAAGTCTATACATTAAGTACAAGCTCTTAAATCCCTCACTGTGGGAGCTGGGGACACCTCAGTGGTTAAGAGCACTTGCTGCTCTTCCAGGGGACCTGGGCTCAGCTCCTAGCACTGGCACTGGAGGGCTCACAAACTCCAGTTCCAGGTGTCCCGACATTCTGTTCTGGCCTCTGAGGTTACTTGCAGACTTGTGGTTCATGTATGTACATTCCAGGCACACACACACACACACACACTAAATAAATAAATCTTTCAAATCCCCAAGTGCAAACAGCCTGAAGTATATTACTCTAATTTCATGGATTACAAGGAAACAGCTGTTGTCTGTGATGGAGCTTCTGATCTACAGGGACTGGGAGATGAGTTGAAGGTCACTGCATGGAGGAGGACAGGAAACCAGCTGCCTGGACTCCTGGTGAAGTGCCTATAGCTTCATAGCTCCACAATGTTTCTGGAATTCTGGGGTCTTCTAATTCAGTTTACAACTGGAAAAACCTTTTGTACTGCTTCTATTCTAAGTTGTTTTTTTGTTTTTGTTTTTTTAATGCAAAAGGGTTTTTTTTTTTATATCTTTTAAAGATTCTCTGGAACATTTTGTGGAAAAGTAAATAATCATGAAGGCATATAACTCAATGTCAATTATTTTTGGAACTTTGTAAACTTTCAAATCTAGAAGTTCTTAGGAATCTCCAAAGATCTTAAAAGAATAAAGAAGTATCTAGAGGAATGGCTAGTAGTTAAGAGTGCTTATTGCTCTTGGAGAGGACCTGAGTTCAGTTTCCAGCAACCCAACATGGAGTGGCTCACAACCACCTGTAATCCCAGTTTCAAAGGATCCAATACTTCTGGTCAGAGGGTGCTCACACTCATATATGCATACACAGATACCCACACTTGCATAGATAGAGACAGACACATATGTAATTAAAAATAACTTTAAAAAATGATAAAGATGTTTGTAAAGCCCATCAGAAATCAGTTGGGAGTGTTTCCTGCTGTGCATGAAGCCTTGGATTCAATCCCCAGACTGTGTAAACTGGGTGTGGTAGTACACTCTTATAATCCCAACACTCTGGAGCTGGGGGGAGAGGATGGGTTCAAGGTGATCCTTTACATAATAGAGTTCCAGGTCAGCCTGGAACATACTAGATTGTATAGAGAACATGTATACATTGCTCAATAATACATGTATGTGTATAGATAGCTGAAAAGATAATATATCTTATATATTTGACCTAAATTGTAATACTTTAGATTGTTGTTTGGGTTGTTTCTGAAACAGGATCTCATTATGTAAAACTTACTGTGCAGCCTTGTGCTCATTCTGGGGTCTGGCCTCCCAAGTTCTGGATTACATACAAACATGTACAGTGTGCCCAGCCAGGTTACAGTAATATAGTAAATAACAGAATTACTCTGATTTGTAGTGTGTGATTTGCCCGTAAGTACATAAGAAAAATGTATCAATCACAAAATCCACAAGAAATACCAATTATAAAAATGCTTGATGTAAAAGAAGTAGAAATTACTCCTCAGGAACCAAGAGCAAGAGCAGTCAGGAGACTCATCCAAAGCACAGTGCCTCTCCTTAGAGGCAGAATTGGTTTAAACCCAGCTGCCCTTTCTTGAAAGATGCTCTTCAGCAGCATTGCTTCTGAGTCCTTATTTCATGTGGTTTGGGCTAGAGAACTTTCCCATTCTTTCCCACAGTTCCACTGGATGTCAAAAGGCATTTCACCTGAGGCCTTATATGACTTACTACAGGATAATTCTCATGCAACAGAAACATATTCAATCCACATGTGTTAACATACTTACTAAATGAAGTGGAAATTTCTGGTTTTGCTAGAGACTCAGTTGTATTGTGTGATGTTTTTCTTACGATGTCTTATGAGAGGATGTTTTACTGATGCAGACATTGTGAGAGGATGTCTTGCTGAGAACAGACACATGCTTTTCTGGAAGTTGCCTGGTGAAAGGGCATGTGATGCTTTGCTGGGGAGAATGCTTGAGAGGCTCATGATGTTTAGAAAGAGTGTAAGTATAACCCAACAGACAGTAAATGACACTCTGGCATTGGTTCGCCTTGCAACTCATTGCTGGACTTCATTATGCTTCACTGACACTGGTCTTCACCGATCACCCTCATGTATTAATTCTCCTGTGCTTTCTTCTGTGATCTTCACTTGTCGTGACTCTGTAGAAAGAAACATACCAAAGAACTTCTGGTGGTATTCTGGCTGCTGCTTGCAGCTTCCACAGACTCATACCAGTTGGTGGAGCCTAGCAGTTTCTTCTGCTACTGATTTGTGTTTGGTGTTTTGCTAATGGACTGGACTGCTGACAACAAAGATTGGAATCGCTCCAAAGAACTATTTCTGAGTGTCCACAGCCTCCATTTCCTATTTTTTCTCCCTAACTCTGGTGTATAGTGGGCTAGAAGAGAGGTTGAAGCATTAATGAACCATAATTAAAGTAGGTTTTGAAAAAAAATCTGAGCCTACAACAAAATTTAAAGGTGTCCTTAAGGAATTGACGAGCATCTCAGCCATGTCACAGAGGCCCACTTTCCTTTCTGTAGTCATGCTAGCTTTATTCTCAAGCCCACATCATGGAGGCCGAGAGCCTTGGCTCTGGGTTTCACATAGATGTGAGACCCTCTGTTATAAAGAAGGCGGCTCAGAAGAGCTTTGGTGTTTGTTTTCCAGAAGTTCAGCTCCCTTCTACCTCACACCAGATCAGATCACGTGAAGTTTCTAAGCTACCCTCTTGCCAAGAAATGCCAACCCATAAGTAAGTAGCCAGAAGCAATGAATATGAAAGAGATTTATCCTAATCATTGTAGCCAATGAAGTCCCCTCCCAGAGCTGGAAAGAGGATCAGCATACTCTGAAGCAAACTAGTAGAGAGTAATGGATACCAGAATTAAAAATTAATCAAGAACAGAGGCTGGATAGGAACCAGCAGTTACTACAATCTTTCTTTTTTATTAAAGATTTATTTATTTATTTCATTTATATGAGTACACCGTAGCTGACTTCAGACACCCCAGAAGAGGGAATCAAATCCCCTTACAGATGGTTGTGAGCCACCATGTAGTTGCTGGGAATTGAACTCAGGACCTCTAGAGTAGTAGTCAGTGCTCTTAACTGCTGAGCCATCTGTCCAGCCCCCTTTTTTCTTTTTTTGAGATGAGGCCTCACCTTGTTGCCCAGACTAATTTCACATTGCTAGCTTCAAGTTCACCTAACTTAGCCCCTGAGTGCTACAGGTGTCTACCACCCACCAGCCTTATTTCACTTTAAGTGGACATATTTTAACAAGGAGCTTTGCCTAATATTTTTAAAAGAAATATAACTATATTTCCTAAAAAGATGCATCACAATAAGCATATAGGTGGTACAGGCCTATAATCCCACTGCAGAGAGTCCGAGGCAGGAGAACTGAAATCCCACTGCAGAGAGTCTGAGACAGGAGAACTGAAAGTTCAAGTCCAGCCTGGACCATGTGGTGAGTTCTAGTCAGGCCTGGGTTCAACAATGAGAGTCTACCTCCAAATAAACGAGTAAACAAAACAAAAGATACATCATAGTGACACTGTCAGGGAATTGGTCCAGAGGCTGTATTCAAGATGGACAGTCCCTTCTTCATCTTCGGTAGTCAACTGCTTTCTGTCCTTACTGATGGGAATGTTGACCTGCCACAAAAGGCCGGTTAGGCAGCTCTCTTCATCTGCACTCTGACTTCACTTAAAGGATACTGAAGTAGAACCAAGTACAGGGACACAAACTCCAGTCCCCACTAGCCTTTTCCAAGTACTGTGATTCTAGCCTGGCCCACCCCCACTATACTGACAGTGTTCAGAAAGGCCTGGGACACTGCTTTTCTTGTCCCACACCAGCCTGGGGATCGTGGCTCTGCCAGGGCTATAACCCTAACCCTATAAATGAGGTTTGAGATAACTGAGGGCTACTATCAGGGTGATGCTGTGGCCCTCCCTGCCCCTGTCCCCTCTCACTGCCACCATAAGAGACAGTCCCTCCTACACAAATGTTGTGATAATCTGAATTCTCACACCACACATTAGCAGAATTTGAAGAAGGGGAAAATGGGCTCATTCTGCTCAGGAAGCAGGGGCAGATTCTGAGTTTCTGATTTCTGGGGGCCATTCCACACCCTTCCATTGGCTAAAGGATGGAGAACCCCAAAAGCTTAAGACCTGAGTTTTAGAAGGCATGATTCTACGCTGTGGACTACATCATTCTGTGTCAAGTTTTCAAGGATTTTTGGTTAAATAGTTCCTCAACTGTAAGGCAGAATATAAATATTTAGAACCTACCACAACCCCAAATTTAGATTGTTTTATATTTGTGATTAGGAACTAAAAACCCGGGGTTGGAGAAATGGCTCAGTAGTTAAGAGCACTGAGTGCTCTTCCATAGAATCCAGGGTTCAATTTCCAGCACCCACATAAGCAGCTCACAATTGTCTATAACTCCAGTCCCAGGGCATCTGACACCTTTCACACAGACATACAAGCAAGCAAAACACCAATGTGCATAAAATAAAAATAAATCATAAAAAACCTAAAACTTCAGATTTTCAGTTTATGTCCAGGAGGTGGCACCACGGCAGCACAGCAGAAATTGGCAAATAGTTTGATGGTAGCCTTCAGCTTATTTGTGTCAGGATGTCCTTTCTGCTCGTCATTCTCACACAATTGGATCTAAGCTTAAAGCTTAGATCCTCTTACACAGGACAGTTGACTGAGGGCCAGCAAGGCACTCAGCTGTTCCAGGTGAGTGCCATGGAAGACCCAGGGTTCTGAGCCCTTCCCTCTGCAGCTTTCAGAACTCCTACCTAGTCAGTGTTTCTGAAAATGGCATCAGGCAGGACACCTGGCCAGGTCCCTAATGTGCCAACTTATTTGAATGAAGAACACACCTGCCAATAGGCTGTAGAGTGTGGGGTCTTCCACTGAGAACATTTTGTCCCTTTGAGAAACCCACAAATGCCTTTACTGAAAAGTGTCTTAGAGAACCTTGGATCAGAACCAGGGAATCCCCACATATACATAATTTAAAAATAGTAAAAAGAAAAAACAAAACACCAGAGAACTAAAGACCATGCGGAAACAAAATAATAAAGAGGCTGAAAGTGAGGACAGGTCAGAGAAGCCGGGGCAGAGGAAACGGCAGCTGCAGAAGTCCAAAGAAAGTCAACACCCGTAGGGTTCGGATCCCAAACTGATTCTAAGTGAAACAGATATTTACAGACACAAGAAAATGCTTGAGGAACAAAAGAGGGCTTTACAGAAAAGTGCAGTGTCCCAGTGTCCCAGACACAGTGACAATCGACAATGAGACAACCTAGTAAAAATTCTGTGACTACAAAGACCGAGAGGCTTACAAGCAATCAGACAAAAAGCAGTGGTTCTCAACCTTCCTACTGCTGCAACCCTTTAATACAATCCCTTGTGTTGTGGTGAACCCCAGCTATAAGATTATTTTCATTGCTACTGCATAACTGTAATTTTGATAATTATGAATCATAATGTAAATATCATAGGTGCAGGATATCTGATCCATGAACCCCAAAGAAGTCACGACCCACAGGTTGAAAACAGCTGGTTCAGTGCGTCAGACATTTGCTGTGCAAACTCTGATACCTTAGCTGGGTTCCCAGAACCCAGACCCATTGTGAGAGGACTAACTCCTGAGAACCGTCCTAGTGCCATGCATGCGCTGCAGCATGTGTATGCCCACTCACAGACATACGTGTTTCACCCCCACCCACACAATACTGATATCAATGTCAGAAAACTTTAAAATTTTGAAGTCATAGGGAAAAGCACTTTAATTTTTAGATATTGGCCACTTTTGTGACAAGCAATCTGACAAAAGCAACCTTAATAGGGTTGTTTTATTTTTATTCAGTTTGAGGGGACAGTCTGCCATGATGAGGGCATGGCAGCAGGAGCTTGAGGCAGCTGGTCACACTGCACGATAGTCCGGAACTATAGAGATGAATGGCCACACTCAGCTCATTTCCTACTTCTTATGCAGTCCAGGGCGTGTGAATTCCTGGTGTTTTAAGTGTTGTCTTTTAACCTGACAATTTTTTGTTTGGTTTGGTTTTTGTTTTTTGAGACAGGGTTTCTCTGTGTAGCCCTGGCTGTCCTGGAACTCACTCTGTAGACCAGGCTGGCCTCAAACTCAGAAATCCGCCTGCCTCTGCCTCCCAAGTGCTAGGATTAAAGGCATGCGCCACCACTGCCTGGCCTTTTTTTCTTTTTGCTCTCTCATACTGATCGCAGCCTCCCCTCCCTCCACTCCTTCCAGTCTCTCCCACCATCTCCCCTCTCCCCCATACCCTGCTCCTCCATTTCCCTTCAGAAGAAAGCAGGCCTCTGAGGGATATCAACTGAACACAGAATAACCAGATGTAACAAGACTAGACACAAACCCTCATATCAAGACTAATGGGGCAACCCAGAGGAAAAGGGTCCCGAGAGCAGGTAAAAGAGTCAGACACCCCCACCCCACCCCCACTGTTAGGAGTCCCTCAAAAACCCAAGCTAAACAACCATGCAGGCTCTGTGATTGCCACTTCAAACCCTACTTAGTTGATTCTGTGGGCTGTGTTTTAGAATCCTCTCCACAGAACACAAAATAAAAGCACGAACAAAAGCAATGTATCACTGTTAGTATATAAAAAATGAAATCACTGTTAGTATATAAAAAATGGAAAAAAAGAACTTCCAAGTATCTACCAAAAAATAGACATTTAATCAATGGCAAATTCATACTGTTAAGTATATGAGAGTTTTGTGTGTGTGTGTGTGTGTGTGTGTAATATATATCTCCTCACTTTGGCAGGAAAGACAGGAATATATAATTTTTATAAATCTTTCTAAACATGGTAAAACATAAAAGAATATACAGTGGTTGGGTGACAATGACTAACTTTTATATGGCCTTATTCACTTCTCACATTTATTTTGTATATTCATGGATCGTACGTCATGAAATATAAAAGAGGGGAAAAAATGCAAAACAACAAAGTCTTCTGGCTTTAGCAATGAGAACAGCCTTGTTTACCTCACTCAGACAAAAAGGCTGGAGATAGGGGAGTCAGAGGCACTGGCAGTGGAAAAAAACCATGAGATCATAATCACACCCTCCCCAGAACTGGTCTCAGGAGAAGTCACTGAAACGCAGAGAAAATTTCACTGGTAATTAATACATAGGGTTCTCTGTGCCCCTAGGGACAGAATGAAACACCATCTAAATTAGTTCATCAGCTCGCGAAGACACCGGAGGGATATTTGTGTGCTGAACTTTAATTTTTTGAGGCAGTCTTCTGCAGCAGCCAAGATGGTTTTAGATACACTTTGTCGCTGAAGATGAGTTCACAATTTCCACCTTCTACTTCTTCTAGAGAGCTGTTGATTAGACTCATGACTCTGAATGCTAGACAGATGCTCTTCAAAAGATACACTCCCTAGCCCTGTGAGCTGAACTAGTTTTTGCATTTTTACTTAAAAAAAAAAAAAAGCTTATACAATATATTTACATTCTTTCCCTTCCCCAACAACACCAAGATCCTCCCCACCTCCGTACCCACCCAACTTTATATTCTCAGTCAAAACACAGAGTAACTTCACAGGAAAAACAAAAAATAAAAATCAAAATAAAATTTTAAAAAGGAAAATCATGAAGGCAAAAAATATACCAAAACAAAAAATGTATTTAAAAAATGGAGTGTATTTTGTGTTAGCCAACTACTCCTGAGCGAGGCTGCCCTTGAGCATGGTTGATATGCCCACTGGCACTCAGTTGCAGTAGACTGATTTTCCTTTTTATGCAGACATCAACCATAAGCAGGTGGCAATGCCATACAGCTTCTTGGGTGGGACTTTGTGCCCACTTCCTGTTTTCAGTGCTGGCGTTTTGTCTGGTTTGAAGTTGTGCAGGTCCTTTGCATGCCATACCCACAGTGTCATTCAACCCATGTCAGAGAAGCTTCTTTTTACAGTAGGCAGGAACTAACTAAGGGACCCACAACTGGACCATGTGCAGAGTGAAAGACTCTGGAATACTCAGCCCTGAGTGGGATCTTCATGAAACCCCTTTGGAGTCTCAAGGCTCAGGAATCTGTGTGAAAGAGGAGGGAAAGGTGGTAGATGATTCCAAGGAGTCAGCAACTTCCAGAAGCAGCAGGGTTGGTGCGCATATAAACTAATGGAGACTGTGAGCTTGAAGTCTTAACCCAACCCAGAGAGGCCTTCTTCAAATCCGGGAGGCATGAAGCTGCCATTGGCCAGGTACCATTCATTATGTGCCTAGTCCCAGGCTGTATGCTTGGTTACTTTGTAACAGGTATAGGATTTGTGCTTTTTTCATGGAATATAGTATAATTTGGTACGTGTACCACATAGCGACTACATGGGTAATTAGCATTTCTATCATTTCACACGTTGTTTCTATGTGTCGAGAACTCAGAGCCTTCTTGGTTATTTTGGAAAGTGTAATGAGTCTTACATTGATTCTATTCAGGAATATTAGAGCTACTTCCCACCACTAATTTTATTTTGGAATCCATAAGCAACCCTCTCTATTCCCCTCCCCTCCCCTTCCTAGTTTCTAGTGACTTCTGTGTTACTCTATACCTTTATGTGGTCAACAAGGCTCTCGTTTCCGCTAGTGCTATGTGGTGGGTCTGGCTTATTTCTCTGAACACAGGAGCCTCCAGCAGTTCTATCCATGCTGTCACATGGATGACTCCACTGTCCTTGGTTTTTGAGACAGGATCTTTCTATGTGGTCCTGGCTGTCCTGAATCTCACTATGTAGACCTTGAACTCAGGCTCCTCCTGCCTCTGCTGCCTAGTGATGAGCTATGCCACACCCAGAAAATTCCATCCTTTTCATGTGCTTGCTTCTAAATACCACCACAAAGGGGGAGTTTGTTGGAAGCTATCATCTGTTAACCTGCTCCTCCATCCTACCTAGCCTGGAAAAATGTGAATCTGACAGGTACTACCCACCGCTCATCCCATTTTTCTAACCTGACAGCGAGGATAGCAACTCCTCAGAGTGTGTTTCTCTGGTGCCCAGGCCTCCGCCCTGTTCAAGCAGCTAAAGAGCCACTCCTTCCTCACCCTGCAGAACCTCATAGTACAGCTCTGCTGATGGGCACCATGAAGCCATCCTGGCCCCGGGCCACTCTTTCAGGGAAGTTTGGCTCACTTTGGTTTCCTCAAAAGCAGCATCAACCAGATTCCTAGAAAGGATAAAGTATTTCCCTTGGGGTCCTGTCTACTAATTAGATCTAGTATTTCATTTGTTCTTTAATAATATAGCAGAACCTGGGAAATTTTTATTAGATATCACAAAATGTCATGTATAGCTATATTTTATCCTGAAGTATTAATCTAAATATTGACAATGTTAATTTTCTTTTACTGTAGACAGTAGAGCTAATTCAAAGTTCATATCCCACGTAGGACTGAAAGTTCAAGGTCAGCCTGGGGAACTCGTCGGTCAAACTCAAAATAAACTATCTCAAGACAGGGCCGAGATAGGGATAAGTAGAGTTGCCTAGCTTATTTTGTATCCCCAGAATCAACCCTATAGCTTGGGGTATAAATTTCCACAACCAAATCTTTGTTCGGATCCTAAGGCCCATGTATGAAAAGCTTTGTCCCAGCCTGTGGGGTCATAGGGATTTTAGACATAGGATCGATTAGGAAGTTCTTGAAAGGGGCTAACCAGACCCAGGCCCTTTGCTTATCTCTCTCTCATTTTCAAACCATCATGAGTCAAACAGGCTTCTGCTACATACTCTTTCCACAATTTACTGCCTTGTCAGGAGCCCAAAATAGGGCCAACCATAACAGCAGCCCCTGAGATCATGAGTCTCAGCTGTCACCCTTGTAAATTTCCTCATGTATACTGACTACCAAGGAACATAAGAGTCAAGTGGAATAAAAAGGTAGAAAAAAAAACTTAAGGCATAACAATGTATGAAGAAAGTACAGTACTGTGATGGTTTGAAAGAAAACAGCTCCCAGAGGCTCATAGGGAGTGGCCTTGTTGGAGTAGGTGTGGCATTACTCCTTGTTGGAGGAAGTGTGTCTCAGTCTCTTCCTGCTGCCTGTGTCCAGATGTAGAACTCCTAGCTACTTCTCCAGTACCATGTCTGAAGATGTACTACCACCATGCTTCCTGCCATAATAATGGACTAAACCTTTGAACTGTAAGCCAGCACTAATTAGTTTCATTTGTAAGAGTTGCTGTGGTCATGGTGTGTCTTCACAGCAATAGTGACCCCAAGACAAGTACTTTTATTAGAATTCAAAATTAGTGCCAAAATTAGTAACCTTTGGAATGAAAGGTCATTTCCTTCTACTTTAGCACTCTTAAAACTATTGTGGCTGTCCTCTGAGAGGCTCCACCCAGCAGCTGACTCAGACAGATGCAGATACCCACAGCCAAACAGTGGATGGAGCTTGGGGACTCTCATGGAAGAGTAGGAGGAGGGATTTCGGGTCCTGGTGGGGATAGGAACTCCACAGGAAGACCAACAGAGGCAACTAGCCTGAACCTTTGGGACTCCCAGAGACTGAACCACCAACCAAAGTAAATAGGCTGGACCTAGGCCTCTCCATTCATATGTAGCAGATGTGCAGCTTGGTCTTCATGTGGATCCTGAACAACTGAAACAGGGGCTATCCTCAAAGCTGTTGCCTATTTGTGGGATATGTTCTTCTAGCTGGGCTATCTTGTCTCATTTTAGTGGAAGAGAATGTGCCTAGCCTCAGAGACTTAATATGCCAGGGTGGGAGCACTCGCCTCACCCACTCAGAGAAGAGGAAGGGGAGTGGGGGAAGGATTATGGGAGTGGGTGACCGGAGGTGGGCAGTGAGGAGGATGTAAAGTAAATAAGTAAAATCATCATCATCATGACATTCTGGTTGGGCAGGGCAGCATACATCTGCAGTCTCTGGCTACTTGGGAGTCTAAGGGCTGCTTGACCCTAGGGGATTTGGGCCAACCTAAGTAACAGAGAAATCCCACTCTTAAATGATAAAAAAAGAAAACTGACATTTCTTTACTCTTAATTCTACCATAAAGTCCTGTAGTTTCCTTGAGGTCTATACAGCACAAAAAGGCAAATTGTATCCTTCTCTGTTAAACATCTGAAGAATGCCAGAAATCTTTCCAGATGCCTTTCCTAAATAGCTCCAAGCACCCGAAACCTCTTCTCAAAGCAATGGCACAAGGTTATTTATAAGCTAGCTACCCCAAATCCTTCTAGCACTGCAAAGCACACGCCAGGAAACTCTTAAATCAAGTCTTCAGCAAGCTGTTCTTAAAAGGATTTAATCTGATGTGTTCGATAATCAACACATTTTAAAGTGAGTGCAATTTCCAAAGTGTGTGCCATTAATTTTAGCTCAGCTTTTATATAAACTTCTTCCAAACTTGAAGTGTCTACTTCCTAAATAGATTTTGTTCTCCATTTGCAACTTGAATATCCATAAGGGAATGGTGATAAGTCTCCATCGTTCCCTGCCTTTCCTAACCTTGTTTCTATGTTAGAACTCACTGTGCAGCCCAGACTGGCCTAGAACTTTTGAACCTATTTGCCTAGGCCTCCAGAGGCCTGGTCCTGTGCTCACCATATCTGGCTTATCTTGTTATTCTACATATTGTACTACACTGCTTCACAATTTACCAGTATTCCCTCCCAACAATGGCCTGAGAATTTATGGTCAGTTTCTGTCCGAAGACTTGTCCTTTGGACATTTACAACTCTGCAAGGGAGGCAAGCAAGTTATTAACCCAGAATTGAAGTGATTTTTTTTTTTGGGGTGGGGGGGGAAGGGGTTTGAGACAGGGTTTCTCTGTGTAGCCCTGGCTGTCCTGGAACTCACTCTATAGACCAGGCTGGCCTTAAACTCAGAAATCCGCCTGCCTCTGCTTCCCACGTGCTGGGATTAAAGGCGTGCGCCGCTACCGCCCGGCCTTGAAGTGATTTTACCTCAAGGTTATATACCTTTAAAGATGCGACTGGAAATCAGGGCTCCTTCTGCCTAAATGCTGTGTGCTATAATAGACTGTTTGAAATTAATTTCATTTAACTTTTTTTTAGCTCACCTTTAAAGTACCCTTTTTCATGTTATTTCCTGTCTTATGAAGCAGAAATTATGCCTTTTATTTCTTCCTTGTTTTAAATGCACAGGGGCAGTCTGGTAATAATTACTGGTTAAAAAAAACAAACTACCTACCACATGGGTTATTCATATTGAATGAAAAAAAAATTCATGTTAAGAGGACTTCACTCGTTATTTTTCTTTGTTAAAATATTTAAATACTGTTAGAAAACAACTTTTCTTCTGAGCATCTTGAGATACATCCCTCACTTCAACTCTCTTACTTTATACCAGTGGACAGATATTTCTGGGAACCCTTCTACTTTGAAAGATCCTGTAGTGCAGCCAGGTGATTCTTGACTCAAGTGCAGTCTCTGGAATACCAAGACTTATTTTTATGTAGCCACAACGGCCTATTGCTATGAGAAGGGTACATGGAAAAGCCTTACTTTATGTTATAATCTTATTACCTCCTTGTGAATACCTGATGTATTAGAACCTTTTAAATACCTGAGTGGATGGCTCTTTAAGAAGAGGAACTTGGGCTGGTGAGATGGCTCAGCAGGTAAGAGCACCGACTGCTCTACAGAAGGTCCTGAGTTCAAATCCCAGCAACCACATGGTGGCTCACAACCACCCATAATGAGATCTGATGCCCTCTTCTGGTGTGTCTGAAGACAGCTATTGTATACTTAATAATAAATAAAACTTAAAAAAAAAAAAAAAGAAGAGGAACTTGATACATTCAGATTACAGAGAGCCTGGGAGAGTCCACTTCAAGGAGCTAAGAGAAAAGGCAAACTTAGGAAGTTAATCTTATTCACTATATAAAGGACAGCATAATAAAAAACTTATTAGGTCATTACCACATAAATAAATGAGCTTGTCAAAACTCAAAGGTAAAGTTGCCTACATTTTTATGCAATTTTTTTATTCATTCTTTCACAAGTTGATATACACATAATATACTGAATAAGTATTTTAAAAATTTTTATTTGAATAAATCTGCTATCATTAAAATATTTCAAGAATGATTGTTCTAAAGCAAGTGGCTGCCTTACTATAGCTGTAAGAGGAAGCATCAAAGGTAAGCATTTGAAAATGAAAATAACCTCATAAAAAATCAATACATAATACCAAAACAATCAAAATGCAACAACAATATTTACTCGAGTATTGTGTTTTAGAGAACATCTGTTTCTTCTCTGCTGTAAGTTTACAAAACCCTTGGGATGTACAAAATGCTGAGTGCCATCGTCCCACCCTCCACTGTCTCAGGAGGCTGCACTGAAAACGAGTCCTTCCTTCCACATAGGGATCAAAGCAGTTCTGGACCTGACTCACTTATAAACCACAAGATACCTGATCACACACAAACAGAAGCAACATTAATTGTTTCACCTTTCAACTGAACTGCTGCTATTAGGTACAATACACTCTAAGTATTGTGAGCATGTTTTCACAGACCGATGGTCCTAGCCTCTGAAACACTTCAGAGTCGAGCACATCTGAGCATGTTATTCTTTCATAAAGCAAAAGCCAACATTTTAATTAAAAATTTTTATTTCTCTGTGATACAGAATCCCTATAGTCCAAATAAGGAAAACAGACGAAACTCAAAAACACTATTAAATTGTAAAACAAAATAGTATATAAGATATGTCAAATAATCCACACTTGGTAAATTTATTCCCATCAATCATCACATTTCTAATAAGAATAATTTTTTCAAGTCTCAAGTTCTAAACAATTAATAACCCATTCTTTAAAATAGAATGAAAAGCTATGACCAACAGAAGATACACAAGGATTTAGCACGTTGTCAAAATAAAAGGTCTTTGTTAAAAGCTGCCGTCAGTAGTAACCATATGGAGGCCGCTGGTTGTGGCCATACTGTGTGTACTGTTGTTGATAGTAGGGCTCTGGTCTCTGCTGTGGGTAGTTGTTACCCCATGACCGTCCATGCCACTGATTTGACCGATTGTCACTTGGCCATCCTCGTCTGTTATCCCTACCTCTAAACTGTCTGTTGTCTTGCAGCCTACCAAAAGAAGACAAGAATATTAACTTCCCCTTAAAAAATAAAAACAAGAAAGCAATCCTAGTGCAATTGAGTTCTTGATGTAATACACAGTAATTGAGGCTCTTTCTCTGTGGCACAGCATAGTACTAGTCAGATTTTCCTAAGACTTAAGTGATTATTCCAGCATCACACTGGACACCTTTTATAGGACAGAGGCAAGAAACAAGCCCGACTGTGATCAAACTGACACCTATTAAATGCATACATGACATCAGTATCATTTATTGTTTTGAATTACTATATTTAATTTTCTATCTCATTTTATAAAAATTTTAAGGTAATCATTAACAACACCTTCTTTATACTATCAAGGACAAAACTATAATTTTATAAAGTATATTTATAAAGAAAGCGTTAGTTTGAGACAGGGTTTTAATTACTGTTTGGCCCAGGCTGGCCTAGAACTCATAATCCTATTGCCCCAGCCTCCCAAGTACTGAAAGTATGGTTTACATTACTATGCCTGGCTTAAACAAGACATATAAAAGCAAGTATTTATATGCTTATTATGTTCTGAACACTGGTTGCTACTCTAGCTCTCTTCTCCCTGATCACCCTCTGCATTTATCCTGCAGAAAAAACACATACCAGTTGCCTCTATTTCTTTGGTTACCACCAGCTCTGCTATTCCATTCCTCAACAATTGGAGGGGATTCAGGAGGGCGTTTCAAGTATTCCTGATATTCTTTGTCATCTTGTGTGAATCTGCTTGCAAACATCTCTTCAAAATTTGGAATCACTTCAGAAGTATCACTCATCTTGAAATTCTGTACAATTTTTAAGATCTGTAAAAATTAAAAAAAAAAAACACTGCTTTATCAGCTGATTAAAAAAAAACAAGAAGTGAACAATTTTGGATAGAGTGTTAACAAATGTCCCTATGTATTTTTAAACTTAAGATTGTAGGCATTGAGTTCAACAGTTCTTGACTATGCTACTGGAGCCTGCAATACTAAGATGAACAATAAATACCATGGCCGTACCTCCCAGAGTCACCAGTCTAAAAGAGGCATATATAAGGCTGAGGAGGATAGCTCAATATGCTTGTCCTGTAAGAGTGTGGACCTGAGTTTGCTCTCTAGTACGTGTATAAAAAGCCAGGTCAGTGGTATAGGCTTCTCCTAGTGCTGGGAATGGAAACATAAGCAGATCCCTGGAGCTTGCTGGCCAGCCAGCCTAGCTAAATGGCAAGCCCCAGGTTCCAGGGAAAGGACCCAGTTCACAATATCAAGGTACACAATTGCTGAAGAACGAGCCTCAAGTGGACATCTGGCTTCCACAGGCACCCTACATGCATACACACATAACAAAAAGCATAAGGAAGACAGATGTAATGTAAACAGAAAGGGGGAAGCAGAAGACACCAGGAAATAAAACTAGAGAGGTAATCCAGGGATAAATTGTGAAAAACGTTTATTCAATGCAAATAATTTTGTAACTTCTTTCTGATAGGCAATGGGAATTATGAGTGACTTAAGAAGGTAAGATCCAATCTACCGTCCTGTGTGGTAATTATACCTCTAAACAGGAAGCAGAGGCAAGAAGAACTGCAGGCCAACCCGGTCTACAGTTAATTCCAGGCCAGCAAAGGCCATACACAAAAATAAAAAGAAGATCCAATTCACTATTTAGAAGGACTAGGTAGAGACTAGTGAAACTAAACTAAAGGCAGATTGCTGTTAATATAGATAGCATACTGAAAGGTTAATGTGAGGTAAGGACTAAGAAAGCAATTTTAAAAGAATTCCAGGAAGAAATAGTCAACAACAAGATATAGAAGGAGAAATAAAGGATAAATTCTCAGGTTTCCTGCAAGTGATTACACACACATTATAGTGCCACACGAACTACTAGCAAGGTGAGCAAGGGTACAATGAATTTACAGAGAGCTATGGCCCATACATCAAAGTAAGAGATGAAGATGAACATGAACAATGTTTCTGGTACATACACAGAAACCAACTAGAAAAGATTACCATACAAGGTAAGAGACTAAAGAATAATTGATATTGGCAAACCAGACAATAGCATAAAGAACCAAAAAGAGAACTAGATTCAGATATCAGACAATTGTTTTATAGTAATCAGAAATGAAGCAGAGGGGCTGGTGAGATGGCTCAGCGGGTAAGAGCACTGATTACTCTTCTGAAAGTCATGAGTTCAAATCCCAGCAACCACATGGTGGCTCACAACCACCCATAATGAAATCTGATACCCTCTTCTGTGCACTCATTTATAATAATAAATAAATCTTTAAAAAAAAAAAAGAAATGAAGCAGAACTGCAAATGACTGAGAATTAACTATAAAATGAGAAATTGGAATTTTTTAAGAATCTTGAATAATTGAATCAGCTGTAATCACAGCACTCAGGAGGCTGAAACATAAGAATTTTGAGTTTGAGACCAACTTAGGTTATAAAGGAAGACTGTCTTTTGCCAGGTGCCTTTGGCACATGTCTTTAATCCCAATATTTTAGAAGCAGAGGCAGGTAGATCTCTGAGTTCAAAGCCTATACTCTGGTAAGTTCCAGGACAGCCAAGACTACACAGAGAAATCATGTCTCAAAAACCAAAAACAAAACAAAAACTGTTTAAAACAACAACAAACCAGCCCCCCTTCCCCATCCCCCTTACCCCAAACAAAGGTAAATAAAGAAAAAGCAGAAGCTGGGTATAGCTTTCTAAATGTATACCTGTAGCCTCAGCTACTTTGGATACTGATGTTACTTGAATCCAGGAGTCTGACACCAATCCAAGCAACATATATCAAAACTGACATTTAGATGCATTGTTATTAAAAATTATGGGTAACTATTTTATAATCAAATGCAATGTATTATTACTCTAGATTCTGTGAGAAATGAAAAACATCTAACAATAATAAGTAAGATACTGTCTAATGGATATAAAAAGTATAATTCGGGCTGGTAAATAAAGGTCCTTGTGGTCATGGCTAAGAACCTTAGTTCAAAACCTCAGGTCCCATATGGCAGAAACAGAAAACAGACTCCCCCACCAGTTGTCCTCTGATCTTCACATGTGCACCATGATACACAGACCCACACAAACGAATGTAATAGTTAATAATCTCTTAACAGCTGATTTTTCTACACAATATATGGGTACATTAAAAAAAATAAAATTTCTTTAATCTTCTACCTAAAGGAAAAGATTTTGGTTAACCTGCAGGTCTAATCCTGAAGAAACCAGAGTACAGAGTTCACTTTTAATCTTCATCTAAGACCTTGAAACTGCAGAATTATATAGGTAGTTCCCACTTCCCAGTCTTCTGGGACCAAGTGCTGTTGAGCTTTTCCATGCCCTAGCTTTTCTAATTCAAATTCGTGTTTCTGCTGAATGCCTCAAAGATTCTAAAGCTGGTAGGGAAAATGACCCATGTTGTAGACTTAGCATTCCTAGGTCTGAGGCAGGAGGATCAACTAAGCCTAGAAGTACAAAACCAGCCTTGGCAAAGAGAGAGGACCAAAACCTATTTTATGATTTGAGACATATTTAACATCATGCTAAAAGCTTAAAACCATATCTTTCCCCTGATATCCTCAAGTCATTTTCCTTGTACTAATTACACTTTTAATAAAGCTTTTAATGTGCTGATTAACTGGAAGATAGCTTCTTCATTGCTTTGTCATTGCTCACTAAATACAAGAAACAGTACTTGGATATTTTACCTTTTAGGCTACTACTTAGATTCTGCCTTATTTATTATACCTCCTTGTGCCTGGTATTGGCAAACTAATATTAAATACCAAAACCCAAATGAGTTTAGAATAAATCCAACTAGGTGGAGTGTAGTGACACATGCCTTAAACCCAGCACTTTGGAGGAAGTGGTGGATTTCTATGATTTTGAGGCTAGGCTAGTCTACAGAGTATGTTCCAGGACAGCCAGGGCTATGTAGAGAGACACTGTCTCAAAAGAAGACAAGGAAAATTCCCAACTAATTAAGTGTCCACGATTCCAAACAAACCACAGAGGCCACCAGAAGAATGCCCCATTCTCAATTAAGACAGACAGTAAATTCACAAGGCAAGGAAAATGCACTATTTTTCCCATACCTACCCCTTAGGCATCTTCATAGTTATTCATGAGAATGGAATTGAAACAAAGCCTTAATGCAAGCTTTACTTAACCCAAGGATTTGAGACAGTTATACTGTTTAATGTTTAGGTTGATTAAATATGAGCTGGTGCCAACATTACCAAAAGACAAGCTAATGTGGAAGAGGGAAAACTCAAGAGGCCTCAACAAAGAACTACAGGCAACTAAGGAATGCTAAGAGCAAGAGAAATTGTCTCCAGAGAAGAGCACACCAACTGGTTACTCAATACCATATGCTTAGCCCTGAAAACACACATATAAGTAACAATATAAGAACTGAGCAGGTTGTATATATCTACAGAGGTACAACTAAAGAGCCTATGAATTTGAACGAGCTGGGGGGAATAAAAGGGAGGGTCTGAAGGGGGAAGGGAAAAACGTTATTATGATTTAAAAATATACAATAAATGTATAATAATCACATACTATAAAGCACGACAATTACATAATATATAAAATAGGATTATATAATAAATATATAAAAGAAATAATAGAAATAATATTAAGATAATGTGGCTGGGGAGGGGGTTCTTGAAGGAAACCTCAAAAGATAGGGGAAGAGTTGGAGCACTCACTACTCTCCCCAAGGACCACAGAGCAGATCCCAGCACCCACGCTGTAGCTCCTGGGGACCCGACGCCCTCTTGTGGCCTCCGCGGGCACCAGCACACACAACCCGCAGACAGACAATTCTTTCCCCACCACCCCCAAGACGTGTGCAGAGGGAGCGAGGGCATACACGCCTCGACTCGAGTGGGCAGGATTAAAGACTCAAGAATCTGAGCCCTAGCAGCCCAACGAGGAAAGTCGCTCTTCCACTCAGGACCTACAGGAGGCGACGAGCCTCGGCGTCAACCCGCTAGTTCACGCACCAGCAAACCTGAGGACGCATGCACGCTCTTGGTCGCCGTGGCCCACACCTCTCATTGTACTCGAACCCCGCTCATCTCTTCACCACAAGTAAGACCACACTGAGCCTTGCAAGGCTGGGGTCCTCCAAGTCTGGTTCGGCTGCTCTCCAGAGGGGAGCCCAGCCCGACAGCTTAGCGGACCCGCGCGCGGCTCCCGCCGGAAAGAGCCGACCAGCCGGGCCGGGCTCGGAGGGGCAGCGACCTCGGGCCGCTCCCGCCCCCCGCCGCCCGGCTCCCGCCCCCCGTCCCCGTGCCCCCCGCCCCCGTGCCCTCCGCTGCCCCGGTGGAGGTTCATCCCTCCAGGGCGGTGCTCACCCTTCAGCCGGACGCACTGGACAGGCCTCGGGCGTCCACTCAGCAGCACCCCACCCCGCTCTCCAAGGCAACCAAACGCTCAGGAATCCCTCCACTATCCGACTTCCGCTTCCGGAGCGCACAAGCCGGAGGCTCCTGCCAAGTCTCGCGATGTCTAGAATTCGTCGCGTTTTTTTGTTTTTGTTTTTTGTTTTTTTTTTTTCCTTCAGTCACGCCTCTCGTAGTCGAACTTTGGCGCGGCCCCAGGGACGCTCTCCAGGGTCGAGCGTGCTGTCAGTCCGCAGCCAGCGTGCCTGCTGACCGACGGGTAAAAGATGTTATCTATAAAATCCCTCGATACGGCAGTGCCGGGTGCAGTGGTTCGGAAAGGCTGAGAACTGGACTAGGAGGGAAGATCAGAAGTGGGAGCGCGGGGAGGAGCAGCCTCGACTGCAGTGCTTGGGCGATGCCCACCCGGAACTGTGCAGGCCTCCTCAGTAAGGCTCCTGCGGCCGCTTGTCTGTGTTTCTGCAGAAACGCACCCACTCCTCCACTGTCCGTATTCCGCTCCCTCCCAAGGTCTTAGCTGTTTCTTCTCGGTTGTTTTCAAGGGTGGAAATGCCAGGTGTTAACTTGACCCTTCCTCAGGTTGCCTCCCAGGCTTTGCCCTCTTCTTGGGAATGCAATCAGCCTGGAAAGTTAAGTGTCAAAATTAGATACCTTAGGGCTGGAGGGATGGCTCAGCGGTTAAGAGCACTGACTGCTCTTCTAAAGGTCCTGAGTTCAATTCCCAGCAACCACATGGTGGCTCACAGCCATCTGTAATGGGGTCTGATGCCCTCCCTCTTCTGTGTGTTTGAAGACAGTGACAGTGTACTCACATATATAAAATAAATAATTTTTTTAAAGTGGGCTGGAGAGATGGCTCAGTGGTTAAGAGCACAAACTGCTCTTCCAAAGGTCTTGAGTTCAATTCCCAGCAACCACATGGTGGCTCACAACCATCTGTAATGGAATCTGATGCCCTCTTCTGGTGTGTCTGGAAACAACCACAGTGCACTCATATAAATAAAATAAATCCTAAAAAATGGATACCTTTTCTTTCCACGCCCCGTCAGACGTCACATTCTGTTGTTTAGTCCTTGTAACTCTGTCGTTCATCCACTCATATACCCACTGACTCCACCCCATCCAAGTTCTCTCCACACTCCCTGAACAGCGCAACGCTGGCCTTCTTCCTAAGTCACTCCCCCTCACCATCATATCTTCACACAACTGCCATAGTTATAGCCATATGCAAGCACAGCTGGGATGCAAGATATTCAATAACTCCTTGCTGCCAAGGCCAACAATCTTAATTTGGGTTCAAACTTCTATTTTCTGATGTTTCTCTTTCATTCCCTCACTCACAGTAAACCAGACCAAAAGCACTAATTCATGAATACTCATTGTGTTTTTATAGCTTGCCAATGTTCCCTTATGCTTAAATACTACCACTCCCCTATGCACGCACACACACACACACACACGCACACACACACACACACACACACACACGCACGCACACACACACACACACACACGCACACACACACGCGCGCGCACACACACACACACACACGCACACACACACACACACACACACACACACGCGCGCGCGCACACGCACGCACACACCACACCTCCAGATGAATGAGTTTTACTTCCGCTGGTTTCCACCTTGCTTTCTGAACTTTCCGTGTTAGTGCTGCTTTCTGACTGAGGGCTATAGTTATTTATACACACCTTTAATTCGTTTGTACATCTTATTAGTATAAAGCACCATGCTTCTCATAAAGTAAGCACACTCAGGACATACTTGTGGGATGAACAGTGGAACTGTGTTCTAAACGATCCAGGCCATAGTTTAGAAATATCAATGTAACAAAAATGGGCTAGTGTAGAGGTGGGGGTGCACGTCACGGAAACAGTCAGTACTTGAGTAGGTGCCGGAAGCCGAACATGCCTGGGAAGCGGTGAGGAGTCCACTTCTTCCGGCCTCAGAGTTGGCACTGGAGGAATTTCCGTTTCATTTAATCGAAGTATAAAAGCAGTTTAGAGCACGAAGTGATGAAGAGCACAGTGGTGACGCCTACCCAGCCCTAGGGAGGTGGAGGTGGGATGATGGGTTCAAGATCACCCTCAGCTACATGAGACTGTCTTAAAAATACCTGGTTTAATAGTTCATCATAAAAGCAGCAATGATGTGTGCGATAACCACCGTGTAAGAGAATTACATGTTTATAAATAGAGTCTTGTCCCGATCAGTTTCTTGTATTGATTAACAGTTAAGGGTAAAGTCACTGGGGAAACCAACATTTTATACTCCCCTTTCCACGGCATTTAGTGTAGATTTCCAAAAGATTGCATTTAATGAGGGGGGCACTTATAAATGTAAAAGTTAGAAGCCAAAGTGAATAATCACTGTCAATAAAATGAAAACATTCCATTTAAACAATCAGCCCAACGTTGTGGTGAACTCCTATAATCACAGAACTCAGGAAGTGGAGAGGGATGGACAGGGATGTGAAGTCTGCAAGAGACCCCATAAAAAACAAAAACAAAAACAAAAAACCAACCATCCAAGGGCCGATGAAATGGTCCAGTGGATAAGAGCACTTGCTGCTAAGATAGCCTGAGCTAGATTCCTAGAACCAACCCATCTGGTGGAAGGTGAGAACTGACTCCTGCAAGTTGTCCTCTGACCTCCATATGTGCACTGTGGCAAAAGTCTCTCTCTCTCTCTCTCCATGAACGTACGTGCACACTAGAAATAAGCCTGAGAAAAATAAACTTCAAAAGTGAATCAGTCGCGTTTCTTCCTAAATGCTGCTCACATAAATAGAGAAGCAATTAGCAGAAATAATCGTCAGCTTCTGTAACTTTTTTCTGAGTGTCTAAAGTACTAAAAACCAGGCACAGACCAAGGACCATGTGCTGTGAGTTTTAGAGACTCGTCCCCAGTCCCATGAGTCTTGTGTCACTATCCCAGCAACAGAGACACTCAAGGAACCAAGATTTGGAAGTGCTTACTGTCCAAAGCCTCCTGCTGAGGACAGCAGAAACAGGACTTGAGGCCAGGTCAGTTCCTGCAAAGCTCACCATTTATTGTACTGTTAGACTCTTTTTAATTACTGTGTCACAGATCTTGTCTCAGGGCCATATTTCCTCAAATCGGGGCTATAATTTCCTGTAAGGCACAGTTATATCAAGATGTATAATACTGACTATTAACATTAATGTTTTCATAATATAAATACATCAACTGAGGGCATATCATCACAGTTTCAGGGATGCTAAAAGGTTCACATGCTTGTACATAGTATACTTGTGTGTGCACATATATATGTACACATACATACATATATATACATGGTGTGTGTGTGCATGTATATGTCTTCAATAAAATTTAGTGAACTACTAGCCTTGAGACATTATTTATTATACATGTTATAAAAGATAAATAGCTCTCTGAATCCTTTAAAAGGCTAACTTTGTCATAAAATAAAAATAGATAAATTTTAAATGTGAATAATAGGTACCTGCAAGCATTTGCTAACGCATACTCTCTTTAATATATATATGTATACACACACACACACACACACACACACACACACATACATACATATAGGCTGAAGAGGTGGCTCAGCAATTAAGAATGCTTACTCCTCTTGCAGAGAATCCGGATTCAGTTCCCAGCATCTAATCAAGTGATTCACTACCTCCAGTGAAATCCAGTGCTCATTGGTCTCCTTGGGCACCTGTGTGCACATAAACTCATGAAAACATACTCATATACATATGTAGTGGCTATTCCTGGTTGTCAACTTGACTACGTCTGAAATGAACTACAATCCAGAATTAGAAGGCTCACCTGTGGCCCTAATCTGGAGGCTGAGAGATATAAGTTTCTGACCTGAATCTTGGCATGGAGACCTTGAGGAATAGTGGCTACGAATCCCACAGGATTAACATAGAAAGCTCTATGAGTTCAAGGTCATCCGAGGTTAAAGGTGTGGTGGCACATACCTTTAACCTGGGCCACACTTTTTGCTGGAGATGTATATAAGGACATTGGAAGAAGGAAGGCTCTCTCTATTTCGCCTGCTTGCCTGGTGGGACTGAGCAATTGTTGGATCCTTGGACTTCCATTCACAGCTGCTGCCGTGACTGTTGTTGGGAGTTGATTGTTGGGAGTTGGACTACAAACTGTAAATCATCAATAAATCCCTTTTTTTACATAGAGACTACCATAAGTTCTGTGACTCTAGAGAACCCTAACTAAGACAACATATTAAATAAAAAATGATAGTCTTTTACTTCTGTGGTATTAAGCTATATTTTTATGATTTTGACATCTTTCTGAACTATAAATATTAATGTCACTTACTTATATTTTATATTTCCCTGTGTATGAGAAGACAGTAAGCACATTTATTTGTAATATTTCATTAAAAGCAGAGTTTAGCCAGGCGTGGTGGCTCATGCATATAATCTCAGCATTTGGAGGATTGCCCCAAGTTTGAGGCCAACTTGGCTTGGCCTGGACTGGCCTGGACTAGGCAGTGAGTTTTTTAGGCCTGCCTAGGCTATAGAGCAAGACATTTTTTTTAAAGGCACATTTAAACTTTTTAAAAATTATGTATCTCTGTGTGAGCCTGCATGTGTACACCATGTATGTGTAGGAAAATTGAGGGCAGAAAAGGATCTCCTGGCCGGGCGGTGGTGGTGCACGCCTTTAATCCCAGCACTTGGGAGGCAGAGGCAGGCGGATTTCTGAGTTTGAGGCCAGCCTGGTCTACAGAGTGAGTTCCAGCATAGCCAGGGCTACTCAGAGAAACCCTGTCTCGAAAAACCAAAAAAAAAAGAAAAAGAAAAAAAGAAAAGGATATCCTGGAATTGGAGTTACAGGTGATCATGTACAGCCTTGTGATTGCTGATAACCAAAACCAGCCCCTTTGAAAGAGCAGTGAGTTTAAAGCATATTTTAAATATTCACCTTTAAAAAACACTTTTTCCTCTGAAAGTTAAGGAAAGCAATAAAAAATTCTTATTCCACATTATAGCAAATATTCTCTGATATTGAAAACACAGCCATAGCCAGGCAGTGGTGGCACACACCTTTAATCCCAGCACTTGGGAGACAGAGGCAGGCAGATTTCTGAGTTTGAAGCCAGCCTGGTCTACAGAGTGAGTTCCAGGACAGCCAGGACTACACAGAGAAACCCTGTCTTGAAAAACCAAAAAAAAAAAAAAAAAAAAAAAAAAGGCCATGCTCCTTCACATCTTCCCTGATCCATAGGTTCAGGAGCTGGGTTGTAGATGTATCACTGGGACTGGGCTCCACAACTCTACATTTTGATTGGTTGTGGAATTCTGATACGGTCTCTATCTTGCAAAGAGAAGTCTCCTTGATGAGGAGTGAGAACCATACTTATCTGTGCGTAATGATGCATGGACAGTATAGCTAGGGACTATGTTGGTTTTGTAAAGTGATAGTTGTAGGTTTTCCTCCAAGATCTATGAGGTCACTGGCTCTGGGTTCTTACTTGGCTAGCTTTTCAGTACCAAGCATGATTTCCCTCTTGAGCCAGCCTTAAGTCCAATTAGAAAGCTATTCATTACCATCAAAGCATGTGTGCCGCTATTGGACTCTCAGGCTTAGTTGCCATCCTGGTCATTGTTGTGGTTCACAGGCGTCATAACAAGGGAGGGCTATTGGTTGCTTCCCTCTTTTGGGAGCTTGCATGGGGCCTTCTAGAAACACGATAGCTAGTTCTCGGGGAGGAGGTTTTTAGTTCAGATCCAGTTCAAGTCCTCTGGGTTCTGTGTCCAAAGTGCATGGAGTCATCAGCAAGAGGGACTTACCTTCCACCTCTGGAGTTGGAGGGATTGAAGGGCAGCAGCAGTAGCTTAAAACGTTTTGAGAGTGTCTTTGAAAATATTAACCAACATTCAAAACACTGACCAATAATTTTCTTTTCTTTTTTTTCACTACAGGGTTTCTATCTGTCCTGGAACTCTGTAGACCAGGCTGGCTTCAAACTCAGAAATCCGCCTGCCTCTGCCTCCCAAGTGCTGGGATTAAAGGTGTGTGCCACCACCACCACCACCACCACCACCACCGCCTGGGTAAAAGGAATCAGATCTCATTACGGATGGTTGTGAGCCACCATGTGGTTGCTGGGATTTGAACTCAGGACCTTTGGAAGAGCAGTGGATGCCCTTACCTGCTGAGCCATCTCACCAGCCCCTGACCAACAATTTTCATCCTTGGTATTGGGATTTTTGTTTGATAGTCTATGGTTCTTGTGGAGAACATTGTCATTCCAGATGGAACTTTTTCATTGAATATATGTATATACAGATTTACACGTAATATAGGGTTTTAGTTGATACATAACAGTATAATTCCTTATGACTTTTTCAGACATCCTTATTTTTATCCTATCCCTCCTTCAATATTTCCCTCTCCCATCTCTAATTACCTACCTCCATTTCCCCACTCCTCACTGTAGAACATTTCCCCCGATATTCCCCTCTCTGTTGTTCCATCCACCCCTACAATGGTCTCTTTTCACTTTCCTGGTTTCTGTAGTTACTCAAGATTATGTACTCACATCTGAAGATTTGTAGCTAGGAACCTCAGATGAGAGAGAACATGTGATGCTTGTCTTCCTGGATCTGGGTTACCTCACTCAATATGATCTTTCCTAGTTCTATCTATTTACATGAGGATTTCACGATTTTATTTTTCTATTCATCTGGATAGTATTCCATAGAGTATATGTGCCACATTTTCTTTATCCATTCATCAGTTGAGGGACACACATGCTATTTCCATTTCTTACCTATTGTGAATAGAGCTGCAATGAACATGGCAGAGCAAGTGTCTGTGGAATAGGACCAATATCTTCATTCCTTAGGCGTGTCTGAAGGGTGTACCTCACACTACGTCATGAGATTTTAATATCAACCATTTGACACAGAAGCACTTCAGAAAGCATGTAGCCTGCAGTCTTCTTTAATTTACTTTGATGATACAGATTAATCTAGAAATCAGACAACTGAACAGCCTTCAAACTAGGAAATTCATTGCTGTATGAATATTGATGCTCCTTTCTAAAAGGTAAGTATCCCAAATTATTATTCATATACCTCTTGTCACCAATTAATGTCTCTATACATAAAATAAGTGAAATGGGGGAATTGAAAGACTTTCAAATTGTAGCTGTACAGGCATAGCAATCCTACTATTCCTCCACCCTAATTTATGTGTCTGTTTTATCAGCTTTAATTATTACTCTAGGGAAAATTAAAACTATCCACCAGAAAACAGTTTTCATTAGCCATTGATTTGATGGTTATTAAAATTTCATCAAAATTTAGTGCAGCAGTTTGAATGAGAATGCTCATATAGGCTCATATGTTGGAATACTTGGTCCCTAGTTGATGGACTCTTTGGGAAGGATTCAGAGGTGTGGTGACCAAGCCAGCTCAGACAGTCAACAGGTTCTCCAGCGCAGGAGTGAGGATTGAAAAGAAAAAAGACAGTTAGACAACACTGTAGCATGACCCCAGTCAATTCTGAGACTGAAGGCAGGTTTAATTTTTTTCCAATTCGCTTTTATACCATTTTAATTACATGTAGGTATTAAGGGTGAGTAGTACAATGAGGAATCAAGCAAGACAATAAACACAAAGTCCCGTGATCACTCCAGTGTTTCTAAGGATGATCAAGATAGCTGAGAATACTTCTTTGTTCTACCCTAAAATCAGATTCTTACTTCCTTGTCCTTGGCCAATGTCAGGTCCCTGCCTGAACTTACTTACTTACTTCTTCGTCATGCCCTAATGTCAAATTCCTGCCTGGATTTACTTCTTTGTCCTTGGCCAATGTCAGATGCCTGCCAAGCAGCACCCCAAAAGGCTCTCCACAGTGTGGCCTTCTTGGAGGAAGTGTGTCACTGAGGACAGGCTTTGAAGTTTCAAAATCCCATATCATTCCCAGTTGCCCTCTCTGCCTGCTCTTTACAATTCAAGATGTGAGCTCTCAGCTGTTCATGCCTTCATGTACCACTATCATAGACTCTGACCCTCTGGTACCATGAGCCCATGGTGTTTTGTCACAGCAATAATAAAGTAACTAAGACAAGTAGGTTAAGAAATAATATATCCAATTTGTCAGTGTATTTGGAATAAAAGATATGGCAAGTCAAAAACTTGTATAGTTAAACAACTGGTAATCTTTTTTTTCCCCCTTCCCTTTTACCCCTTGCTCCCTCGCTCCACCTTCCCTTCCTCTCCTCCCCCCTCCCCTGTGGCTCTGGCCCATAGATTTTTTTATTTGTTTCTCATTAAGAATAGTTGTGAGCCACCATGTGGTTGCTGGGATTTGAACTCATGACCTCCAGAAGAACAGTCAGTGCTCTTAACCTCTGAACCATCTCACTAGCCCCAACAATTGATAATCTTTTAATAATTTAAAATAATACTTTTCATAATCCAACAGGTTTAACATAAGACAAATGTCTTATTTGATGTTACTAAATAGTTTTATTTTTATTTATATGTATCTCTCTCTCTCTCTCTCTCTCTCTCTCTCTCTCTCTCTCTGTGTGTGTGTGTGTGTGTGTGTGTGTGTGTGTGTGTGTGTGTGTACTCATGCATGTGGATACCCATGGAGGCCAGAAGAGTGTGTTGGATTCCCTTGCAGCTGGGGCTGATGGTGGTGGGAGTCATCTGACAAGAGTACTGGGAGCCAAACTTAAGTCTTCTTCAAGGGCAGAGGTCCTCTCTCTAGTCCTATTATTAAATACTTAAAGGAAACCTTCATTTGTTATGTCTGTTGGTGAGTATTAATTGGAAAAAATATGAAGTAATGGAAATTACACTACAACTAGTTTTCCTTTGGTGTCAAGAGAGGTAATGCCAACTCAATGCTGTCATTAAAAAAAAAAAGAGCAGTAATAATATTTCCTATTGAGGCTAGACAAGGCAGACCAGTTAGGGAAAAGGGATCCAAAGGTAGGCAACAGAGTCAGAGATGGCCCCTGCTCCAGTTGTTAGGGGTTCCACAGGAAGACCTAGCTATACATCTGTTATATATGTGTAGAGGCTCTAGGTCCTTCCCATGAGGAGGGGAGGGGAGGTGAGATGGAGGGAGTGGGAGGAGAGGAGGAGAGGAGGAGAGGAGGAGAGAAGAAGTTGAAGTCATGATCAGGATGTAAAGTAAATTAATTAATTAATGAAAAAAAGAATGAGAATGAGAATATGATTAGCTGCAATGTCAGGAAAAATGTAGTTAAGACAGTCTACCATTCTACTCATAATCTCAGTACAGGGGGTGGTGGCTGAGGCAGGAGGATTGCCATGACTTCTAGATCAGCTTGGCAATAAAGTGAGTTAGAGGCCAGCCCTGGCTGCAGAACAAGACCCTCTCTCAAAACTAAACCATTTTTAACTTGCTATAACGATTTGCCTATTTTTATTGTAAAATTGATCTTGTCTTATTTATACTTGATAACATTACATCTTTCTAGTTTTTTTTTCTTTTGCAGGAATACAAATTCAGGAACACAGATATATCTTCACATTGTTATTACATGGTTTCTTGCTTGCTATTTTTAGTAACATTAATGAAGCTTAAAGATAAAAAAAAACCTGGGAGAGTTTATAGATGAAGACATGGGGGGCTGGCAAGATGGCTCAACAGGTAAGAGCACTGACTGCTCTTCTGAAGGTCTTGAGTTTGGATCCCAGCAACCACATGGTGGCTCACAACCACCCGCAATGAGATCTCTCACCCTCTTCTGGTGCGTCTGAAGACAGCAACAGTGTACTTATGTATAATAATAAATAAATCTTAAAAAAAAAAAAAAAAGACATGGGAACACAGTAATATCTCTGCAACGCAAGACAGGAGTGGGTATTGAGTTCTGTTTGTATTTCCTTTTTACATTATTTGTTGCTTAGCTATCTTTGAAGAGCAATGGAGGTAAGTGTGATGTTACAGTGTTAGCCTTGTAATAAATGCCAAGTAGCCAAGCGTACCAGATGACATCCTCAGAAGGGATTCAGATGCCTAATGACTATGGAGAAGACATTCCATACTCCATGCAGTGGACAGATTGATTGATTGATTTTATGTATATGAGTACACTGTAGCTGTACAGATGGTTGTGAGCCTTCATGTGGTTGTTGGGAATTGAAGTTTAGGACCTCTGATCGCTCTGGTCCGCCCCACTTACTCCAGCCCAAAGATTTATTTATTATTAGACATAAGTGCATTGTAGCTGTCTTCAGATGTGCCAGAAGTGGGCATTATGGGTGGTTGTGAGCCACCATGTGGTTGGTGGGATCTGAACTCAGGACCTTCAGAAGAGCAGTCAGTGCTCTTACCCGCTGAGTCATCTCACCAGCCCCAGAAATAAAGTCCTACAACTAAAACCAAAGCTTTAAAGCTGATAGACTTTCCAAGATGTTTTCAATTATATTTTATCTAAGAAGTGTTCTTAAGCCAGAGATATGAGATATCCAGAAAGTCTAGAATTTTATGTAGTTTTTCTTTCTATATAACATTTCCACTAATTCCATATATCTAATTACAGTCCTGGTTATTTTTAATCTAATAATATAAATCGTTAGGTGGTGGCGCACGCCTTTAATCCCAGTACTTGGGAGGCAGAGGCAGGCAGATTTCTGAGTTCGAGGCCAGCCTGGTCTACAGAGTGAGTTCCAGGACAGCCAGGGCTATACAGAGAAACCCTGTCTCGAAAAAATAAATAAATAAATAAAACAAAAAAGAAAAGAAAAGAAATATAAATCAATAGTCGTAAATATTTTTAAAATCAATTTCACCCTAGAAACATATACAATAAAGACATATCTCCGAATATATGCTTCAAATTTATGTAACTGGATCTTACCAGTTAGCTTTTCTATTTAGTTTTCTAAAATACTGAACAATTTGAAAATTATACAAACTAGATTTTTTTTTTTTTTTTTTTTTTTTTTTTTTTTTTTTTTGGTTTTTCGAGACAAGGTTTCTCTGTGTAGCCCTGGCTGTCCTGGAACTCACTCTGTAGACCAGGCTGTCCTGGAACTCAGAAATCCACCTGCCTCTGCATCCAAAGTGCTAGGGTTAAAGGCGTGTTCCACCACTGCCCAGCCCAAACTAGAATAATCATGATATCTGTCTTCATTTGGTTTCTACTGCTGTGATAAACACCATGACCAAAGCAACTTGGGGAGGAAAGGCTTTCTTTCAGCTTACAGTTACAATCCCTTATCCAGGGAAGTCAGGGTTGGAAACTGGAGGCAGGAACTGAAGTTAAAGCCATGCGAAGAGCCTCTTTATGGCTTGGTCTCAGCTGGCTTTCTTATATCATCAGTACTATATCTGCCTAGGAATGACACCACCCATAGTGGCTAGGGCCTGTCAACATCAGTCATTAATCAAGAAAATGGAAGCATTTTCTCAATTATGATCCCCTCTTCCTAGATATGTCTAGGTTTGTGTGGGAGTTAACAAAAACCAGCCAGTATAGTAGCATATAGGAAATCCTAATTTATAAAAAAAAAACTTATACAGTCTCATTATCTATATTGTGCTACTACTATAAGTGAATGAACTCATATATTTGCTCCAAAGTATCAATATTGAGATTTATGAAACATATATATATTAAGAAGACAAAAAAGTCCACCAGTACTAGAACACATTGACAGTATAACTTTTTTAATTAAATGACTAAAAATTCCTTTTATATTATATGATGAATTTCATTGGATCAAGAAGCTTTCAAATTTGAGATTCCATCTTACACCTGTCAGAATAGCTAAGATCAATACTACAAATGACAGCTCATGCTGGTGAGGACGTGGAGCAAAGGGAACGCCCCTCCATTGCTGGTGGGAGTGCACACTTGATTAGCCACCATGGGAGTCAGTATAACAGCGCCTCAGAAAGTTGAGAACCCATCTACCCCAAGACCAAGCTATACTACTCCTGGCATATACCCAAGGAGTTCTATACCACAAGGACACTTGTTCAACTATGCTCATAGCAGCCTTGTTCATAATAGCCAGAACCTGGAAACATCCCAGATATCCCTCAACTGAAGAATGGATAAAGAAAATGGGGTACATTTACACAGTGGAATACTATTCAGCTATTAGAAAACTTACACTATGAACTTTTCGGGCAAATGGATGGAACTAGAAAAAAGTCATCCTCAGTGAGACTACCCAGACCCAGAAAGACAAACATGGAATACACTCAAAGTGGGTACTAGCTGCTAAGTAAAAGGCAATCATGCTGCAGTCCACAGATCCAGAGGCTAAGTAACAAGAAGGGCTATAAGGGGACTTATGCATCTCAATAGGAAGCAGAGATAGATTTTGCCAGTGGACTGGGGACAGGTGGGGATGGGAACAGGAGAGATCAGATTGAGAAGGGAGGGATGAAGAAAGAGTACTGGGAGAGATGCCTGGAATCGGGAGGCATTTAGAGGGTGATGTGGAAACCTAGTGCATTGGAAACTCCCTGGAGCCTCTGAGGGTGACCCTAGTGAGGCCTTACAGTAATGGAGAATATGGAGCCTGAAGCGGCCATCTTCTGTAACCAGGCAAGGCATCCAGTGGTGACACTGGGACACCAACCCAGCTACGAAACCTTCTACCCACAACCTGATCTACTTGCTAGGTGTGCTGGGGGAATGGTGGCTCAGAGCTTGTGGGAGTAGCCAACCAGTGACTGGTCCAACCAGGCCCAAATCAGGAGAGGGAGCCCATGCCTGACACATTTTCTTGAAATTATTGTATGTATTAGTGATTGGAAGAGTCAATCACTGTTCCCAACAGGAAAAGCCTTATGGGACACTCAACTGAAGGACTGAGTTTAAATCCTGCAGGCTGAATAAAATTGCTTCTAGTTGTAAAGAGACAGGTGACTTTTGTTATTGTCTTTAATGGCTTTAAAAACCCTGAAGTTTGTATGCCTGACATGTGTACTGTAAAAATAGCAACTAGATTTTTGCAGAGTCTCATATTTGTGACAGAGGATGCTACCAAATGTTTCTGGTTTAAGCTTTTAGACTCTGCTTAAGAGTCCCAGAAGCCATTTTGACTCATATTGCAGGCTAGACAAGTATGTCTTTATCGACATTTCATCACTCAGTGCTGCTGTAATTTTTAGATAGCAGTAAACACTAGGTAGCTTCAGCATGTTTACTACCAGGTTAAATCAGTAGTATTTGTTGCAGCATTTGTCATGATTATAATCGGTACCATAGCATCAGTGGATGAAACACCATCTATAATTGGTTGGTTATTCTCTGGTGCATAAACAAGAAAGGTAAACATAGTTTTAGCCAGACATTATGGTGTGTGCCTATAATCTCAGCAGTTGGAGAGCAGAGGCAAGAGGGTCAGGAGTTGCAGCCATCCTCTGCCATATAGTGAATTTGAGGCCAGCCTGAGCTACATAAGACTTTATCTCAAACAAACAAACAAACAAAAAACATGCCAGCTAACAAACCAAGACCCCAGGTAAATGATCACGATAGACCAAAGAAAGGTTGAGCATCCTGCTAGCTTCTGAGTAGGGACTGTCTCAGAGCTTCTGGTTTATAGGTGCGTCCTTTGACAAGGACAAATAAGGAATTTGCTGCATTAAAAGACTTAGAAATTATTCCTCTGATATTAGATGCTTTCTTTCAGAATTATTTTCATCAATATAGGCTATTTCAACTGTATATGAATCAAGTTTTGTATTTCTGAATCCATCTAAAGCACTATTACAGACATGGCTTTGTTGATACACAGCCTTTTAGTTTCTTTTGGAGGGGGGATCAGCATCATTAGAATATCACTTCTAGATTGGTTGTTCAGTGGATTTTTACTGAGCTCCAGGTGTTCGGGTAATTAAACAATGACTCATTCAATTGTGTGCTGTGTGCTTAACACACTAGAGATGGGGGCTGCATGAATTTTGGCTTCGTGGGCATTGGAGCTGTGTTTAATATCTGTACGATACCATTTGTTTTCTGATGATCAGACTGAAGTTCAGACTAAAGTTCAGACTAAATGTATTTTGTTAGAGTTCTGTGCCGGTGGCTCTTCATCCCCCGTTGCTGTCAGACTCATTACAGGCTCAGCCAGCTCTGTAAGTACACCATTTTGGACATCACAACACACACAGCTACTGAGGCTCTTTGTAACATTTTCCTCTAATTCAAGAACTGCATCTTTTTCAGGAATGTAGATTCCCATTCTCAGCACAGCTTTCTGAAAGATGTCCTTCTTGTATCTTGTATAAAGAATTATAAATTCTTTCTACAAATTGTTTTAAAGATTGCTTGGATTCGTAATCTGCCTCTGAAAACAAACCTTATAGCAAGGACTTTCTAATATTCTAAATGGATCAATAAATTCCAAGCAAATGGAGCTTGGTAAGGAGTTTCTTTAATCATCAGATGTAATTATCCAAGCAGGTTGATGATTCTAACGAAGTGGCACAAAATTACCAGTTAACTTGAAAATAGATTCTCTCTGAAGTCCATGTGGAAAATGGTAACTTCATTTACCTTGAGGTGCAGCTCATCTGACTGAAGCACTGATTTTCTTGCAAACACAATTTCAATTTAGAAGCTCTAGCTACTCCTCCCTGGGGCCTCTACTAGAAAACCAAGCCCCCTTCACCTCTCTGCCAAGTCCATCCCACTAACAAGCACTTGCAATGCACAGCAAGGCTCATTCCTTTTCTTGTTTCCATATTTTTCAGGACTGTCATCATTTTTGTGTGGAGTAGGAACCAGGTATGTTTTCATTCCTCTTACAAGGCATGCTAAGCAGAAAATTCCAGAATGGCTTGTCACATTTCCCTTACATTACCCTGCCTCCTGCCAGCAACTACCAGCCATTCCCTTGGCCAATGAATTTTAAATTACCATATGTTTTGATTTTAGTTTTTTTAAAAAAGCAAAATTGTAAAATAGAAAATCCTATGAGAATGTTATATCAGGTAATCTCTAGTTGTTATAGATATTCTGCTTATCTTTAAAAGACTTGTCTTTGTTTTATTTTGTTTTATAATTTTTATGGATTTGAAATTTTCATACAATGTCTTGTAATCATGCCCACCTCGACTCCCTCCTGAACTCCTCCCAGATCCACTGCCACCACAGTAGTCCCCAACTTTATGTTCATCGACTCTAACTTGTGCCACCCATACACTCCTGGGTGTGGGACTGTCCACTGGAGTGTGGCCAATCTACAAAGAGCCACTCTTAAAGGAAATTACTCTCCCTCCTCTAGAAGGCATCAGTTATCCACAGCTCTTCAGTTGAGATGGGATCATGAACCTCATGCTAAAATGTTGATTGGCTCGATCTTGCTCAGGTCTAAGGCAGGCTACCAAATAGTTTCTATGCGTTCACAAGTGCAGCTTTGCAATAAAATACATAAAATTGAACTTCTTAGCTATTCTTACATGCAGTTCAGTGATATTAAATATTTCACATTGTACAATCATCATCTTCAGAACTTTTACTTTCTTCCTAAATTGAAACTTTGTACCAATGGAGCATTAACTTTCCATTTCCCTTTCTCTCCCTAACCTTTTTTTTTTTTTTTTTTTTTTTTTTGTTTTTCGAGACAGGGTTTCTCTGTGTAGCCCTGGCTGTCCTGGAACTCACTCTGTAGACCAGGCTGGCCTCAAACTCAAAAATCCGCCTGCCTCTACCTCCCAAGTGCTGAGATTAAAGGTATGTGCCACCACTGCCCGGCTCTCCCTAACCTTTTACAACCAGAATTCTGTTTTGTATTTCTATGGATCTGACCATTCTTGGCATCTCTGTTAAGTGCACTCATACTTTAGTTTCTTTTTGTTGACTGTCTTAGTTCATGTCAACACAATTTCTTTAAGATTCTTTCACATCATAGCATGTATCGGCCCCTCTTTCCTTTTTAAAGGTTAAACAGCATTTCCTCGTGTGCTTATGCTGTGTTTCACTTAGCTTGGGTTGTCTCTGCAGATTATATAGACACAGTAACCATTCGAGTCCTTATTATCAAAGTTTATGGGCTTACACCTAAACTTGGAAACTCTGGATCAAATGGTCAACCTATTTAAATAAATAAATAAATAAATAAATAAATAAATAAATGTCTTCAAAACCAGGAAAGAAGCCGGGCGGTGGTGGCACACGCCTTTATTCCCAGCACTTGGGAGGCTGAGGCAGATGTTTCTCTGAGTTTAAGGCCAGCCTGGTCTACAGAGTGAGTTCCAGGACAGCCAGGGCTACACAGAGAAACCCTATCTAAACAAATCTAACCAAACAAACAAACAAAAAATCAGGAAAGAGAGAAAAGGAAGTTCTTGGGTCTCCATCCTACATTGACTTCCCTGGGCCTGACAGCACTGTCAGAGAACATCACTGTAGAATTTGAAGATAATGTTTCTCTCTCTCTCTCTCTCTCTCTCTCTCTCTCTCTCTCTCTCTCTCT
>JADRCD010102555.1:0-10622 GCA_019843815.1 Montemys delectorum | reverse complement strand
ATGATGATGATGATGATGATGATGATGATGATGATGATGATGATGATGATGATGATGATGGAAAGAAAGCAGGCTGAGCAAGTCACAGGGAACAAGTCAATAAGCAGTACCCTGCCATGACCTCTGCCTCTGCTCTTGCCTCTAGGTTCTGGCCCTGCTTGAGTTCCTATCCTGATTTTTTTCAATAATGAACATCAGTCTGAAAGAGTAATAGACCCTTCCCTCTCCAACTTGCTTTCCGATCAGGCAATGGCATTTTGTCGCAGCAATAAAAACCTTAGCTAAGAATAGCAAGGTGCAGAGGTGCAACCCTTTAGTCCCAGTGCTAGGAGGCAGAGGCAGGCAAATCTCTGTGATGCTGAGGCCAGCCTGGTTACATAGCGAGTTCTTGGCTAGCCAGGGTTATATACAGTGAATAAGCCTGCCTCTGAGAGAACCCTCAGTTAGGAAACCCTCTTTGGTAGGTTGCTAGGTTGATAGATTTATTTTAATATATTTCCTTAAAGCATATCTGTTATGCTTTCAAATTTTTTGAACATTGGATACATTCTAATTTTCTGGAGGACAAAACTGGTTACCAGTAACTTACTTAGTTACTAGTACTCTGAAGTTCAAAGGAGCTGTAAGTGTGAATGACTGTGGTGGAGAATGTTTAATAGAAGAGGAAACAGGCCAGGTGAACATGTCCCTGCAAGATCTTGCCCTGGGTATCATCTAGTAAATACCATAAGGATTGCTTTAAAAAAAAATTTTTTTAATTATTATTACTGTGGACAGAGGGCTTGGGTGTGTTGGTTTGTGTCATGGCGCATGTGTGAAGGTTGGAAGCCCATTCTGTAGAGTTGGCTTCGTCCTTCCACCTTTTCTGGAGATCAAACCCAGATGGTCAGGATAACAGGGCAGGTTCCTGTAGTTGCTGTGCTGTCTCACTAGCCCCTTGTATAGTTCCTGATCAGGACTTTCTCTTCGCTATAAAAGGGGGAAAGTATAGGAGAACTGTCTCAGTGAGAGTTTGAATTTTCAGCAAGCATGTAATTGTAACAGATCACGGTGCTGAAGAGATCAAGAAGTCATGATACAGAAGAAAATGTTCTGGTATATATGCATTGAAATTTAGGTGAAACCAATTACAGTGCAACTTTCTCCTAACCACAGCACCTCCTGACCATGAGACCCTCTTGCTTGGCGTGCTTCTGGGAGGCAGAGTGGAGAGGCTAGAGTAGTTATTGATAAGTACATCTTCGTTCAGCTTAGGAAAGAACAATTTGATGACCAGGGAGAAGACACATGAAGACAACACGTATTTGTGTCACACTGACTTTTGAAAACATATTCTACTTCCTAGAAAAGTATGGGTGACTTGCTTGACCTCTCGGGGCCTCTGCTTCCTCCTCTGTAGTAGAACAGTCTGCTTCTGAACCTTATCTGCCAAATACTAGCCGTAATATATTGAAATGCCCACCCGCCCCCGCCCTGTCAGTGTTCTGTAAGTGCTCCGTCAGTTGCTATAATTTCTAACAATTATACTGAAGGCTTCCATGCTTGCTCATAGCCGGCTTGACAATGACGTCAGCCCAAGAACACAAAACAGCCGCATGCTCGGAAACAGCCCGAGTAAGAACTTGTATCTGTTACTTCAAGAAAAGAGGCTTCAAGTGATAGCCCAGATCACATTCTTTAAAGGGTTATCAAATAGCGGTTGTCTCCCCACAATGTCTCCTCTAATGAGCAGGCTTTGTGTAGAAATCGTAGTCCATAGCAACCCTTCTAGATTCAATGATTCTGAAGTGCCTCCCGGCTCTTGGGAATAAGCTTAAGTCAGGACTTCAGCAGACAAGACTCAGTGTGGCACGCCACTGCAATTCCAAGCTATTCATCCTTAAGGATAACTAAACTAAGAAGGATGAGACATGCGTCACCACATCACCACTTAAAAGTGGCTAGAATTAAGGTCCCGCCTATGAACAGGAAATGCTGAACCTAGCCCAGGGCACTTTATTGTAAATAAATAGCTAGCTTATAATAACTTCATTCCGATGCAAAGCCTTCCTTCTGAGAAAGCACTTTTAAAGTGCAGATCGGGTCAAGCTGTCTCCATGAATAAAACAACAGAGGGACCTGGGCATTTGCATCGTTATGCATTGTGTTATGTTTGTCTTTTTATCCCCTGCAAGCCTTCGGCTGCATTCTGGTTTTTAGCATAGTTCTGGTTCTCACTGAAGTTTCAAACCTAGCTTCAAGTTACTAGTCAACAGTCACATGCTGGAATGAAGTTGGTGGCTTAACTGAAATTAAAGCTTCCACCCGTCTCAAGCACCCGCTAATTATTTATGTTCAAGCTCACCCACACCAGGCTTTAATGCAGGAGGTGGCTCACTCGATACTAGCTATAAACAAGCAGAATCTGGCCTTTTAAGTATCTTGACTGCACAGAGCACTGAAAGAGGAAAGGGGAGGCGGGGGGAGAATTCTAGAAAGAGCAAAGAAAAAAGCATCCCAAGGCAGTAGCTGCTTAGATGCCAGAACCTTCCACCAACATTGACTTCACGCTGTTGTCTCTGGTCTGACCACTTCATTATCAGAACGTCTCAAGGCAGATATAAGCATTCTCTTATACAAATTGCTGATAAACTGTGGGTCAAAAGGGGAGGTAGGGGGACTGTTGGCCATGTCCAAAGAGGACATACAGATAGATAGGTGCCAGATGCCAGTACGTGGAGTCTGAGTCCAAAGCCCAGGTGCTTATTTTCTGCATTAGATGAAATATATTTTGATACTTTTGGATTTGGTGAACTCAGAGATATTCATAACAAAAGGAAATGCTTCCGAGGTATATCAGGCATGATGGTGAGCCATCATTAAGTTCTCAGCACCTGCATGTAAGGCTGTCACTGTCATGCAGGGAGACTCATACAAGTGGGACAGGTAAGAGGTCAACCCCTAGTGAGGACTGCTGGGAAGAAACCCTGTGGAAAGGCAAGGCAAAGCCAGGGAGCACCCGCACCTCCGCCCCTTACCTGCTGAACCTCGCTCTCTCCATTTGAGATCTTCTCTGTATAAACCAAGGAGTTGAAGATCCTCTGCAACAAAAGGGAAAAAATGAACATTAGATTTTCTAAGAAGAGTCACTTTCTACATGTGTGTGAATGATTTGTTGCATACAACATAAACAGATTCGAATAGGAAAAACAATTTTTTAATTAAGAGACTGCGATTTTTACAGAGAGAAACCCAAATATCAGCCAAAGTCAATCACACTTATTTATTTAAGCCTTACCCAGGCACGATAGTGAAATAAACCAGATGTTACACTATATTTTTCATTTTCAAAAATACATTTAATTACAGATTTCCGGAGCCCATGCCATTTTATCTGGCTGCCACAGACTGACGAAGTTGTGTTTCTCATTTAAATCCAGCACTCCCAGAATGCTCTAATTGTTTACAGACCCTAAAATCTAATGTAATAAAAACTCTTTGAAAAGAATTCCTTCCATGTTCTCTCATGTCCCCATCCAGCCGGTACCTACTCCATATTATCTATCACCTTCATTACTCAATCACCCCCTCAGGAGAGTAACAAAGATACTGCCAAATACGTGTGGCCTCAAGAGAAGATGCTGATTTTATGCCAGGAAAGATACCAGGCCGGGCTGTGGCACATCGGTGACACATCGGTCGGCAAACACATTCTCCTGCAGGTCCCTGCCTAGCTCAGCCACATCTCCTCCACATACCCTGAAGTTAAAATCTCTCCTGTAGACTCGAGACTCGGCTGGAATGTGTAACAAAGTAGAAGAGGAGAAGCCAGGCTGTGTACACAGTAAGGGTGGGGGTGGGGGCGGGACATGAGCAGCACCAGCTTCATTTGTCTTAAAGCTTTAAAGGTGTCGTGGAACTCTCTAGATGAATCAGGAGTCAGACCTGAAGATGTCAGCCAAATTTTTGTTTCTCCTCTCTATCCTGTTGCCAAGCATTTGTCAGCAGCTGGGAAAGGATCCCAGACAGCCCAGCACACCTGTGTGGCTGTGGCAAGAAGAGCAAGGCCAAATTCATCAAGCCCAGTGCAACCCAGAGTGGAGATGAAGGGAGGCCACACCACAAGGCAGGGGCTTGGCAGGGGGTAGGCGGGGGTGGGGCAGAGGGTGGAGAAAGCAAACACACAGAAGGACCACGATGGAATTACAGCTTTGAAAATTATAATTATGACTCATCACGGTGCCTCCCATCATTCCCCATGCGCCATGCCCATTCATTCAGCAGATGCTGGCTTTTCCCATTAAAAATAACCCAACAGGAGGAATGTTTGCCTTTATAACTTAATTATGTTAGTTTAGTTTACTTATTTATTCATCCCCTCTTACTTCCTTGTCTCTATGTCTTCTCTCTCCCTCCCTCTCTCTCTTTCTCTGCGGAACTTTTGGGAATTAGTTCTCTCCTTCTACCATGGAGGTCCCAGGAATGAAACCTGGCTCTCCAAGTTTGGCAGTCAGCAGCTTTATACACTGAGCCATCTTGTCAGCCCAAGGGTATTTCCATGACTGGCTTGTAGTAGCATTCATGACAACAACAACACTGACTAAGATCTGTGAGATGCTTACTCTGTGATAAAGACGCGAGCACGTTATAGCCACCCACACTACTTCTTCATGGGTTTGTGTTTGGCAGTCATTTGTTCCTTAAGTTGGGGGCTTCACTGTATATTCCATTACTTACCACATAGCCTAGGCTGGCCTTGACCTCTGCCTTTACTTCGCTTGCCTCAGTCTCTCTAGTACTCTTCTATATCCAGCTTAAGTTGATTTTATAAAACACCTTTCCGAAATACCTTCCTGACAGACACTATTTTATTTTCTTCTTATTTACATGTATGTATGTATGGATGGATGGATGTATGTATGCCTATGTGAAGGTATCTGGATCTGAGTGCAGGTGTTCTTGGAGCCCAGGCGTCTGGACTTACAAGCAGTTGTGAGGCACCTGCTGAGAATGCTGGAAAACAAACCCAGGTCCCCAGTACTCTTAAGGGCTGAGCCATCTCTCCAGCCCTGAAAGACACTATTATTAGGCCAATAGACAGACACAGAATCCTAGGGCACTGCACACCTAGAGTCCTCATGTACCTATTTCTCAAATTACTATACTTATAAAAGAAGTTGACCAAAATCACTCAGAGCAAGAGTGGAATTTGAAGCCAGGCAATGTGGCTGCAGAGCTGACATTCCTACTACAGTGTGTCTTGTTAGGATTTGAGCTGACATTCTTACTACAGTGTGTCTTGTTAGGATTTGCTAGCGGGTTACGTCTTGCATAACAAATTTGTAACCAAGATATATCAACTGGCAGCAAACCCTAACTAGCACTAGTGTTTATTTATAGCACTCATTAATCCACTAATCAGTCGTGGTTCGCACATATCAATTCTGTTCCAGATTCCACTGGTGTCATTTTATAATCAAGGAGCATTAGGACTCTGAACCCTAAAACACATCTCATTTTTGAAATGGAATTGTGGGGCTGGGAATGTGGCCCTAATGACAGAGTACCTGTCTAGCATGAGCCTTAGATTCCATCCCATGTGCCCCTGGGAGAGAAAATGAGACAGGGGTGTGTGTGTGCACCATCCCTGCAGCTCTAAGTTCCCAGTTCTCCAGAGCCTAATCCAAACATCATCACTCACATGAGCCCAGAATATATTCTAGACTTTTCTATAATTTCCTTTTCAAAAAGATGCTCAGTTAATTTTCATTAAAAATGAACCTAACTGAAGTACTGGTTCCAGGCTTGGTGAACGTGTTCACTGTCTTCCTCTACCATAGCTGGGGTACTGCAGTGGGAGACTCCAAGGAGATTGCTCAGATCCACCGTGCTCAAGCCAACACTTAGAATGGCCAAGTGTGGTGTTCCTTCCTTCCTAAGGGGAAAGAGCATTACTCAGAATCGTTCTAAGAGTGTGCTTCAGGGCTAGTCCACAAGGTTACTTCAATTTCTGTCAAGCTTGTGATTTTTAAGAGCAATGGGGCTAATTGGTATTTGGTGGGGCAGAATCCAGACAGGGTTTCTCCGTGTAGCCCTGGCTGGCCTGGAACTCAGATCTGCCTGCCTCTGCCTCCCAAGTGCAGGTATGTGCCACCACCGCCTGCAGAGCTAGTATTTTTACTTAGTTCATTCTTTGACTTGCAAAGATTTCTACATAGTCTCTACCTAATAAATTGAAGTTGATAAGAAAAAAATTACTAACCAGTCCCAGATTTGTGCAGTAGTGATTTGGTGGACTCTAAATTGAGCCACCACAGTACTGAGTGACAGGCTTATCATCCAATATTTCCCCTGGTGCCAACGTTGGGGACTTGGCTTAAACTTTCAGTGAAAGGCCAGAAGAACATCTACAAGTTATAACTGGTACAAAATTTAAAAGTTGGCTTCTGTGTGTGCATTCAAAATGTCACATGATACATACAGTCACACGCTCTAAAAGATCTATGCTCTAACTGGGAGGAGGGGGAGCTATGCTCTAGCTGGGGGTGAGGGAGGATTGTGTTCTGGCTGGGGGCAGGGGGGGTGTCTGGCTGAGGGGGGAGGTTTGTGCTCTGGCTGAGGGGGGAGGGTTGTGCTTTAGCTGGGGCAGGGGAGTTGTATTCTAGCTAGGGGGGAGTGCTGTACTCAAGCTGGGTGGTGGAGGTAAAAAAAAAAGCTATGCTCAGCTCCCTGAAGCTTAGAGTTTTTACGGCTTATAATTTCACACCAATTACTACACTTAGTCTTCATAATTGCTTGTGTAGGCAGGACAAGTATTTTACAGATTTGAAAACTACAGCATGAAAGTTGGAAACTATGTCCCAGGTGAAAACTTAAGATGCTGAAGCCTGAGTCTAGGTCTTGAATTAAATACAAGCTGTGCTTTTAGCTGAGCTATCAAACAAACTTTGTTCATGTCACCTTGGTGTTTAGAATGGTCTAGAAATCCACTATCTAACCTGGGCACACACGGGGCATGGGTGTCGGAAACGAAGCACATTGAAATCTGAGCTTTTCTTGCTTTATTTCAAGCAAGGTGTAAAATTTGGGGCATGATCAGCGTCCCAGACAGTATCTTTTTTTTCTTTTTCTTTCCTTTCTTTCTTTTTCTTTCTTTCTTTCTTTCTTTCTTTCTTTCTTTCTTTCTTTCTTTCTTTCTTTCTTTTTTTTTGGCACCTTGCACTACTTATGTGAAATTGCAGATGAAACTAAATACAACTTTGCTTTGTGAGTGTGTGTGTGAGCGTGTGTGTTTATATATATGTGTGTGTGTGTGTGTGTGTGTGTGTGTGTGTGTGTGTTGGGGGTATGTGTGTATGTGGGGGTCACGTGATAATGCAAAAGACAGGAATTCAAAAGTATGGAAGCTAGCTGACATTTTGGTGACTTTGAGGTGAAAGTTTCTTGGTTATGAGAGGACCAGAAAGATTAGAGGACCAGAAAAAACTAGACTGTTTCTTGGCTCTTAGAGGACGTGGAAAAGAAGTGTCTCTCTACAACATATAGCTGATGAGCACTCTTGACAGGTCAGAACCTTCAGTCCAGCCTTTGGATAACTCACTCACAGTTACAATTTGGGGGTGGGGATTAGGAGGTAGGGCAGCCATTCTGTACTCCAAATTGTCACTTTCCCTGAACTCTCCTCACTTCGCAAAGCCCTGGTAGTGAAGTGCAAAGACACTAACTACCCAGTCTCTTTCGTTACTCATCCTGTTTTGGAATGTTCAACTACTAAAAGTGAAAATGTCTTTTAATAGGTATGGAGACTGAAAGTTATTTTTAAATAAAAAATATTTCATTGAACCCATGTTATTAAACTTATTTCCATAATTAAAAGAAAACAAAAAATGCCATATTTTGCTCATAGAATCTGCATTAATGTACATGTTGGAAAGCTAGCCATCTCATCTAAAGCCAGGCACATATTTATCCTATTTACCCAACAACTCGCATCCTTGACAGATACCTGACAGAAACATGGCTGTATGCTCACTAAGGTAAGTCTATGGATGTGCACAGGTGCAGTATTTCCAACAGCTCAAACTCAGAAGCAACTCACATGCTGATCCACAACAGGAACTGAACTGATACACACCCAGAATGTCTACGCCCTGGGAAACTCTATGAGAATGAGCACATGGCGGCAGCAAAGCTCATTGCCACCACATTGCATCACCACAAGATCCCTACAAACACTGTGCACTTCTTTCCAGTATGTACGTCAGTCAATTTATGCTCGGCATGCACTCTAGATCGTCTCTTTGAAATACACGCAGCCCAAATGGTCTCATATATATTCAAAACTGTATTTAGAAGGAGTATTTACTGGACTGTTATAAATAGTTAACAAGAAAAACATAAATCCAATCCCTTCTTTGGATGATCCTGGGCTGTCCCAATTTGAGATACCTCACAATTCACAGACCAAGTCTCCAAAGCTTTCCCCAATGCTCTGTATAAATTACACCTACACATTTAAAGCATGTAATAACTCTCAATTCTTTTTTAATGATTCTTCATTCTTCAGATTTTCATCCAGTGTACTGTATAAACCTGAATTTCTGCTCTAAAAAGGGTATCTTTACCTGAATTTCATTGGGCCCAGATATTCTAAACATAACACAATTTAATATAATCTGCCATTGGTACATTCTGTTCTTAAGCACTGCCTCTCTCTTTCTCCTTAAAAAATGTTCTGGTTAGTGCAGTGGTGGCGCACGCCTTTAATCCCAGCACTTGGGAGGCAGAGGCAGGCAGATTTCTGAGTTCGAGGCCAGTCTGGTCTACAGAGTGAGTTCCAGGACAGCCAGGGTTATACAGAGAAACCCTGGGGGTGGGGTGGGGGTGGGGAAAGATGTTCCAGTCAAAGTTAAAAATTAGAGAGGTACAATAGAATATAGTTCCTCCTACCAATTGTCAGAAAGAAGGGAGAAACAAACGGATTCCTTCTCATATTCGCTCTTTGCTCCCTTTTCCCACTCTCCAAAGTGTTAAGGACTACAGCTAGTTGTAGCCTGGTCCTTCCCTGGCCCTACTCCAGAATCTACTGATCCAGAGTCTTAATTCAGTCTCCCCCACCACCAACCCTACCAACCCTTCTATTTAATTAAGCTTAACAGATGGCAAGAGAACTTGTTTGTTGGAACAGGAACAATTACAAGTGTGTTTAATAAGATGGTCAGTCCAGACAGAAGGCCCCACCTTTACTCCACTACCTGCCTTGCCAAATTTTAACAAGACGCATAAAGCTTAAATGAAAGCTCTCGCACAATACCACAGAGAAGGAATAAATACCCCAACAAGCCTAATGAGATGCTGTGGGTCCCTTTCCCTGCTCTTGGCTAAGAAACTAAGGAGTGTGTTTCTACTCCAAAGCTTAGTCTCATGCTGTTTTATGGGCCTCTGTGGCCAGTCCATATGGCTGACAGTTCACTCACAGCTTCATCCAGCTCTGGACTGATGCTGCGATTCTGGACAAAGGGGAGGAAAAGAAAGACTAACATCATTGTTATCTCATCAAGCTGACCCCCAGGAACCACTGAAGTGCCAGTACCAACACTTTAATTTCTTTAAATTCCAAAACTCACCGGAGAATGGATCAGTGGTCATTTAACCGAAGCGTTTTGGAGGAAATGAAGTATATGCATACCCCATGAATAACCCTTTCCCCGATTTGGGTCCCTTCAGCTCGGATTAGCCAGAATCTTACTTGAGCCAGACTGTTTAAACTCATACTGTTACACACCTGGAAGGCCTAGGAGAAAGGCCTTTCTCAGAGGAGTCTGGTCATTTTTAAGCTCTGCCACAAAACAGCCTTTTCATTAATCCCTGAACTTGCTCACTCTGGACACGGGACTCAAAAATTTGCTGAGAGGTTAGCCCCCGAAAATAAAACTTTAAAGTAAACAAAACATCTAACAAGGGACAAATCAGAAGCAAGGCACGCAGCCGTCAAAAGCATGGTTTATAATAACTTGTTAGTTAGTATTTTTAAAATAGCGTTTAAATAAATAGTGCTGTTCTGCATGTGTAGGTGTGCTATGGACAATGTTATGATCTATATGACAAGGGACCAGAGTGCACTCCAGTATCTCATAAAACATAATTTCAAAATATTCACAATGTTTACCACAGCCTTTCAGGGTGACGACAATAGGAAACAGAAAAGAGAAACTGCTAAGGGTCTCCAAGTTTCTACTCTTATCTTTTGCCAGAAGCCAAAAATTCCTTGGTTCTGTCCTGGCTAGAAGCCAAGAACACCAGAAGGAGACTCTGGCTTGGCTCTGACTTCTTGTTCCCATTCTTCTCCGTTTATGCCACCTAGATGAAAACTACCACCTGGGAGCTATATATACAAGGACATGATCATGTCTGAGAGGTACGTGGATATACTGGGGGTGGGCCAATGTGACTAATCAGTTCACCTTTCTTTGTCTCACTCCACTTTCTGATATAAGTCTCATCTCCTTGCCTAACAACTTGACAACAGCTTGTCTCTTGGGACCCATTCTGTACAGAAATTCTATGACTTCTTGTCTCTTAAATGCTTACCTATAATTTCACAATAAAGCTCCATTCTTTTTATTGTCAGTGGAATTCATTCT
>JADRCD010102548.1:6791-21967 GCA_019843815.1 Montemys delectorum | reverse complement strand
CCCGGACTTCATCATTATCTTCCCTTTACCTCCCAAGTCCTGGGATTTAGGGTGTGTGCCACCACGCTTAAACCTTCACGCTCTTTATTTCAACTCCACAAGTCATCATTGTCTTGCTGACAGTATCTTGCAATTTTTAAACTAAAGGAATATATTTCCACATAGAATTCATATTTTGAGGTCTTTGAACCATTAAATATGTAATTATGTGAATACTATACACTATCAATTTTCTTTCAAAATTTCATTTAATTAGTGGCACATCAAAAATTCAAACTTTGTCCAGAGTATTTATTATTTCTTGTCCTGGTGACTACCTTTTTTTTTTCTTTTTAGCTAGTTACCAAGGTAAGAATTACATCTACTAAAGACTAAACTCAGAGGGAATTTTATAGTGATAAAATATGTGTATCTTATAGACACCAGTATAATCTTTTAGCAAAAAATTATTTTTAAGAAACATGTTTTAATTAAGTGTGTATCTCATGTTAGAAGCTGACCTAAGCTAAATTTAATAATTCACTAGGCATATATTTTACATGATAACATTAAGAAACTTAAAGACTTGTTATTCATGCTCTATCATGTCCTTTATTTCAGTCCTTGCTTACCGAGGCTAATGTTGAAACCATCTCACTGATAGTATGGTGTCCTACGCAGCCAGAGGAAACATTTGCAAAGGAAAAATCAACAAGGAAAAAAATCCATTTAGATACCAGATACATATAGATACCAGATAAATGCCGATATCAGACAGATATAGATAAAGGAAGATAAGGGGGAAAGAAGAGGAAAGGAACATAAATAATACTGCATTTACATAGCACTGTTTTGAAAGTCTAGTTTTTAAATGAACATGGCATTGATGTCAAGTCAGATGTATAAAACCATCCACTCATCAGAAGCTCTAATAGAGAAATGATAAATAAAATAGGAGTGGACAGTTAACAAAATAGTGCTTAGAAGATATTAATTATTATGAAGAGACTTGTTAATTGTGCAGTAGCTATTTATATAATTGTGCAAGAATCAAGTTTGACTAAGCAAATAGAAATCAATAACTACAGAAAAACATTTGTAAGTCACAGTGAGAAATATGTACAAATTTGGAAGTGGGAGTATTCTTTGATAGGATCTTAGTACACAAGCTCAGGCTGTCCTGGAGCTCAATCTCTTCCTACTTCACCTCCCCGATGCTAGGAGAATAGGTGTGTGGTGCCGTACTCAGCAAGAAGGTGCTTTCAAAGCTGAGAGCAATACTATCCAACTAAATTAAATGCATTCACAGTTCTTGCTAAATTTCTAGTCCAAGAGAGCTAAATTCCTCATGTACCAGCTATTTTAAAGAGAAAGTCAGACAAAGACTGATTTTGAAAGAGAATAAGGACTAGAAAGGAAACCAAAAGATCAAATGTGGCCTAATAATAAGCTGGGGCTTGTAGGTTAGCTCTGTTGTCACCAAGCTTAACAACCTGAGTTTGATCCATGCAACTCTATTGGCAGAAAGAGAGAACCAACCCCTGCAAGTGGTCCTGTGACTACAGTGTACATTCATGTGTGTATACATGCACACTCCAACACAATCCAACACACACACAAACATGCATGCACACATCACTGTAAATAAATTGGAAAATGTAATTCATAAATTTTACTGAATCTTGTCAATTCCCTTTCAGCTGACTCCTGGCATCAGCCCTCCCACTGACTTCTGTGATCTCACCCTGTAAATGCTCTCATCCATTCACCAGACTGGTCCAGACAGACGCAGATCTGTAACCTGTGGGTGGTCACTGCTCCATTTCATACCTTCAGGACTCGCCCATACCCATGGAATAAAATCCCATCTCTTCTCTACAGCCTCCACATCCTGGCTGCATCCCAATCTCTCTCCACTGATGTGAGCTACAGGCCACCTTGGGGACTTTGGTAAACCTGCTCTTCCCACCTATCCTATCCCTAGCCCTGCGTTTGAAGACTTCAGGTCTTAGCCTAGATAAAACCTTCTTCAAGAGGGATTCTTTGACCACTGTACTTAAAATGTGCCACCTTAGAACACTTGTTTGATCTTTTTGGAGCATTTAAAGGTGATGATTTAATGCTCCTCTGAAGTTTACCCCTTTGACTCTTTTATAATATTTTGTCTTTAAACCATATATCCTCCAACTGCTTTGCTACATTTTTGCTTCTTCGTAGTTGTCTATGCCCTTTCTCCCCTCTCATATGAATTTATACTTCATGAGAATATGGGCTACATCTGGCGGAATGTCACCCCATCATTAAAGAAGACTTCCTATTGTACTTGTCAATCATGCTTTAAAGTAAAATAGAAAATTTCAGATATAAGAAGAATACAAGCACAATGGCAATTTTCTAGAATGTTACTAATGCTGTAATATGTATGTATTGGCTTGTTTAAGAAACGAGAAAAATATTATACTTAACACAGACATCCTAAATGCCATGTGGGATGATCGAGTTAATATTTCTACTTGAAAAAGAAATTCAAACCTTTCCAGTTCTTTCTTTTGTCCTCCAAAGGCAATCACAGTTCGGATGGCTGCTAAGACTTCTTCAGCAACTGCTCCAGCTTTTGCATAAGCTTTGAGTTCCTTATCAGTAAATGAAGATAATATCTGTTTTAAAAGGAAAATTCAGATCATTAAAAAAATGACAACTAAAGTACACATATACTGGTTGAGTATTACTACATGTGACGAATTAAAACCATTCAGTTGCCTTTGGCCACGATATACCTATTAACATATATATCACTATGTAGACTATCTCAAGTTGCTTTTTCTTCAAAAAATTTTTTTTGACAATGAAGATATGTAACAAATTAGGAAAACTCTAAAATTTCACACTGAGTATTTCTTGGATCCTTATCTAAACAACAATAGGAGTTTTGGAAAATGTTACTATCCAGAAAAGAAAACATACGCCACAATATAATCATAAGGCTTATAAAAAAATTAGATTTTATGGCCAGGATATGTGGTATTCCTCACAACTCTCAATGATAGCCTGGTTCAGAAGTGTTAATGTGGGAGGCTAGAATATTGCAGAGATCACAATTTCCTCTCCTGGCGATCCCTGGTGAAACAGTGCATTCACCTACCAGGGACATTTTTGTTCTTCCTGTTGTTGCTTCAACAATACTCTTTGATTTATGTGTTTGATTCCTGAACATTGACTAAGAAACATTCCTAGTCCTCTCAAGCACGGAAGATCTCATTTGTTCTTCTCAATTACAAAGGGTTTTCCTAGCTTATATAGAAGGAAATGGAAACTTCCTGGGTTAAGTAATTAGGTAGTAAGTGGAATATTCAGGAGTCAAGTGTGAGTCCATGCGGCTACAGAGCCTGGATTAGCAACCACTGGGAGTGAGTCTGTGAAACATGCCAACTATTATGACAGCTGGATCAACTGGCGCAGGAAAAAGACTAAGGTTACCATGTGGACCAGGAATGACAAAGTAGTCAACCATCTAAATAAGAATTGTGCACAACCACTTCACAGGATTCTGGTTTAACAGCATTACATTCTTACAATATGTAATCAGGGTCATTTGTTCTCATTATTTAAGTAAAAGGAATTGATTCCTTCTTGTCATTAAAAGAATCAGTCTTTTTTTATTTTAAGAGCGCTTATCTGTCTTCATTGACGCCTGAGACAAATCCCACTGATTATTCAGACCTTGAAGACTTCTCAAAGCCATCCTCTTAGGGCTGCCCCACACTAGTGACTCTTTCAGAGTTCTAGGTCTGAGTTGGGCTGATCAGCACCATCCCTGAGTATACAGGCTTGCAAAATCCAGGGGGCTCCCATGACACGCTTCAGCAACATTTCTCTTCATTCCCTGTGGAGCTCACAAGGGAGGCAGCCAATAACAGGACTACTAATATTAATTACCTAGAAGTTAAAATGTGCTATTTTAATCTAGTAATTTATTGACAATATTTCTGAATTCAATAAATCTTTTTTTATTTAACCTATGAACCTATGACCTTCCATGATTGTATGCAGACATGAAAGTGAAAAAAAAAATCTGTTTTAAGTTTTTTTCCTCATAACAGATCATGTCTGTTAAAAGAAAACATTTTTACCCTCAGGGAACCCCATAGAAGAGGAGGCAGAAAGAGTGTAAGAGTCAGGGAGGATGGTGACTCCAGGAGAACAAGACCTTCTAAATCAACTGAGCAATGTTCATATGAACTCAGTGAGACTGGAGCAGCATGCACAGGGATGCCATGGGTCTGCATCAGGCCCTTGTGTATGTATAGACTTCTAGCTTAATGTTTTTATGGAATTCCTGAGTGTAGGAATGAGAGGGTCTGTTTCCTGTGCCTTCTTTTGACTCTTTTCCTTCTGTTTCTCTGTTTTGTCCAATTCCAATGTGTTAGTTTTATATTATATTTTATTATTATCTCTTAGAATCCTGTTTGTTTCATAATGACAGTCAGAAAGGATTTGGATAGGAGGGAAGGTGGGGAGGAACTGGGAGGAGTGGAGGAAGGGAAACTGTAATCAGGATATATTGTGTAAGAAAAAAAATCTATTTTTCTATAAAAGGAAGAAAATGCAAAGAGGAGAAAGAGGAGGAGGAAAAGAGGAGAAAGAGGAGGAGGAAAAGAGGAGAAAGAAAGATATATTTCTCCTGGATATAACAAGCTAGCCTCAACTAATTTCTGGTATAAAGTAATAGAAAGTTAAAAGCTGTCTAATACAGGTAATTTTATATTCAAATTAATATATTCAGAAACAATATTTTAAACTATTATAGTTTTTTGCCACATTTGAATCCAGTCTTTTGTTTCTTAATGTGGGCTTTTGTTTTATTATTTTATAAATGTTATGCTCATTTAATGATTTATTTCTTTTGAGATAATTATAGGATCCCATGTCAAAAACAATACATTGGCATTACATATGTCCCTATCCAGTGTCCTCCAATAGTAACATTTTGAAAAGCATAGGAATTATATCACAATTAGGAATTTAACATTGATATACTCCAACAAGATTATTCACATTTACCAATTTACAGATGTGTGACTTTCCTTCTAGGAAATGTTGTAACCTATATAGGTTAATGTGCCTGTCATCAAAGTCAAGATTCAAAGCCTTCAAGCTGCTTTTATAGACCTACCACCTCTGTCCATAGATCTTCTCTTCCCTCTCCCCTAACATCTCTAATCTTTGGCATCCATGTTAACATATTTTTCTCATTTTAAGAATGTTGTATAGGGCCAGGCTTGGTGGCATACCTTAAATTCCAGCACTTCGGAGGCAGAGGCACATGGGCTACTGAGTTCAAGGCCGGCCTGGTCTACAAGAGTTACAGGACAGCCAGGGGTACACACAAAACGAAACAAACAAAAACAGCAACAAAATGCCATGTTGTGCTTGTAGACAGGAGCCTAGCATGGCTGTCCTCTGAGAGGCTCCACCAGCAGCTGACTGAGACAGGTGTGGATACAGCCAACCATTAGACTGAGGTTGGGGACCCCTATAGAAGAGTTAGGGGAAGGACTGAAGGAGCTGAAGGGGATGGCAACGCCATAGGAAGAACAACAGTATCAACTAACCTGGACCCCTCAGAGCTCCCAGAGCAACCAACCAAAGAGCGTACATGAGCTGGTGCGTGCAGCCCCCCACACCCCGGCACAGATGTAGCAGAAGACTGCTTTATCTAGCCTCAGGGGGAGAAGATACACCTAATAATGTAGAGACTTGATGCTCCAGGGAAAGGGGGATACTAGGGGTGGTGAGATGGGGGTAGGTGTGGGGGGTAAGGGAGTAGGAGATAGGTGGTCAGAGAGGCACCCTTTCAAAGGCAAAGGGGGCGGGAACAGGGTGAAGAACTCTGAGAGGGGGAACCAGGAGAGGGGGCAAAATTTGGAATTTAAATAAATGAAATAATTTAGTTAAAAAAAAAAAAGAAAGAAAAAACAAATGGCATGCAAATACAATCAAATAGTATGTTGCTCTTAGGGCTAGGCATTAATTCACTTGGCATAATTCTCTGGAAACCTATATAGCTTACTGCAGGAATCAGCATCACTTTATTTGGGTGGTACTACTGCACACTAGGCTTGTACTATTTATCTAATTCAAATGATGAAGGAGAGATGGACTTTTTCCAGATAGAGTTAATATGAAGTTGCTGCAAACTAGAATGTGTAGGTAGGTTTTAATGTCAGCATCCTTTCCTTTCCTTGTAGATAAACACTCAGGAGTGTGGTTGCTAGGTCAAACCATAACTGCATGCTTGTTTTTATAAGAAACAATGAGGAGCTGAGGGAAGGTTCGTGCTTAAGAGCATGTACTGCTCTTTCACCACTCTTTCAGAGGAGATGTCCCCAGCACCCAAGTCAGGCAGCTCACACCATCTGAAACAACTCCAGCTTCTGGGGCTTTTACGCATTTTTCAGACCTTGGTACCAGACATACAAATGATGTATTTATACTGTGGTGGTGTGAATGAAAATGGCCCCGATCCTAGAGAGTGGCACTATTAGGACATGTGGCCTTGTTGGAGTAAGTGTGGTCCTGTTGGAAGAAGTGTATCACTGGGGTGAGCTTTGAGGGTTCAAATGCTCAAGGCAGTCCCAATGTCTCTCTTCCTTCTGCCTTCCAATTCTGATGTAGAACTCTCAGCTCCTTCTCCGGCTCTATGTCTGCCTGCATGTCACCATGCTTCCTGCCATGACAATAGTGAACTAAAGGTCTGAACCTATAAGCCAGGCCCAACTCAATGTTTGCCTTTAAAAGAGTTGCTGTGGCCATGGAGTCTCTCCATAGCTGTAGAACATTAACTAAGACATACACTTATGCAGATAAAGCACTCACACACATAAAGATTCTTTTTAAAGCTTTAAGCAATATTAAGATTATCTTTCAAAGTTGCCATACACCAGTAATCTTTGAGTGATCCAGTTTCTCTATATTCCTCCAACATCTGGTAGTTCACATTTTTTTGTTTCAACCTACCTCAATTTCTACATGTTTAACAGGATCTGCAAAAAATACAGTTGATCTGGTATTCTGTGGCCCTTCTACTCAGTTGTTACATAGACTAAGTCATCAACCAAAGAGTACACATGGAGGGACCCATGGCTCAGCTGCATATGTAGCAGGCGATGGCCTTGTAGGGCATCAATGGGAGGAGAGGCCCTTGGCTCTGTGAAGGTTCAATGCCCCAGTGTAGGAGAATGCCAGTGTAAGGGAGGTCAGAATGGGAAAGGCGGTTGGGATAGGGGGTTTCGGAGGGGACACCAGGAAAGGGGATAACATTTGAAATATAAATAAATAATATAAGCAATAAAAAATTAAAGGAAAAAAAAGAAAAAAGAAAATGTTTTCTAGCATCATTAACTGCTTTCAGAAATTCATTGTTTTCTTTTTCTTCTTACCAATCTATATACCTTTTGATTTTTCTTGTCTTATGGCGGCAGCTAGAGTTCCAGTGTTTCAATGAAAATGAAGTCAGAAATGTTTTACTTGTGTACTGGTGGGGGAAGATTTTTTCCACCATTCAGTAGCTATTGGGGATATCTGGATGGCACTTCAGAACTGCAGTGGCAATCTTCTCTTCTTACCTTCTGACAGGTAGTATCTGTGAGTTCTGCATGTTGTCAAATGTTTGTTCTGTCAGATGATATGACTTTATTTTCCTTAGTATAAAGTAAGGTAGATTACACAGATCTTCAAGTCCTGTGCCATTTTTACATAGCTGAACTAAATCTTACGTGGCCATAATTTATAATTCTTTTTTTTTTATATTACTGGATTTAGCTTGCTGTCAGTCATATACCCCAATATGGGATTTTTTCCCCCCTTCTTTCCTGTCTTACCACAAAAAACTTCCTTATTTGTTTAACCTTTAGAACTTTAGATACGATGTGTCCTGACATGAACTTCTTTGACTTTTTTCCCTACTTGGTGTCAGATTAACTTCTTGCATCTGATTGTTGTGTTTATCAGCCATTGGGTCTTTGATTCATCTGAAAGCTCTATACTCTCTCTGTTCTTTTGAGACTCAGAGCAATGATGTGAACCTTCTATTGTTGCCACACATGACACTGAGGCTCTTCTCATTTTTTGTCTTTCAGATTCACTGATTCTGAATATTCTATAGTCTACTGTATAATTTCCACTTGAATAGACTGAAAGAACCCATAGAGCATAGTTCTTTTTACTCTCAGTTGTCCGTTGTTGTTGTTGTTTTTTTCTTTTTAATAATTTCCTATTATCTGGTAAGTTTTTGCTATTGTCTCAGAGGATTTTATAAATTAGTGAAGCATTTTTATGGTGGTTATTTAAAAATTATGTGTGTGGACCAGTATGTGGGGGTATTTTGTGTCATTTCCTGGTTCTGGGAATGATGGACCTTTCTATCACATTTGGGACATTTTGTCTATAATATTAGGGAATCAGGACACATATAATTTTTAATATAGACAAAATGCATGACTAAGAGATATATATATAAAATCATATAAAAAGATTATCAAAGAGCAGAGATTAAAATAAAAGCCAGTGGCTGTCTTTATTAAATAAGTAGTATCAGAAGCAATATAAGATTAGCTATTAAAAAATTAAGTACTAGTTTGTTTTCCCAACTTAGAGTAGATAATCAGTAGTTTTTCATTAAGTTCTGTTGTGAAGAATATCCACCTAATCTGTTCAATGTTCTACTAAACAGAAAAATCAACAAAGAAAAAGGAGTGTTGCCAGCTTTCAGCTAGCTGATAACAACCAGGAACACAATTCCCACCGCGTTTCCCCGGGTAACAAATTAACAATGCTCAGGACTTCAGTTACTCTGCCTGCTAAGTGAGCTGACGTCTACTGCTTCACAGGTATCTAGTAGACATAGCAGATGCTCAGTCAATGAGAGTTACTGTTTGCAATAACAAAACAACATCCATCAGACACGGGAAAGTTCCAAAAGCTTCTCACTATTACAGTCTGACTTCTCTTGTGTTAGGTAGGTGTCATTTGCTTGGACTTTGACTTCTTATATCTTACATGTAATCTCACAAAATCTATATTCTGGGACAATCTTTCCACCACACACTTGCATTAAGTGATCTTATAAAATGAATTGCATGCTGACCCAGACATGGAAAATGAATTGTAAAATTGTTAGAGGCATGTGCATGGTGTGAAGAACTTCTGTATCTTCATGACTGAATAACCTGACTAGAAGTTATAGGTTTACATGTGTCCAGGGCTAGACAGTAATTCTATAAGTTATTTTTACTGCAATGGATTTAAATAAATATAACCATTCACATATGTATGTATGTATGTATGTGTATATATATGCATGTATATATGTATGTAATATGTGTGTGTTATGTATGCATATACACAGAATCATTTGCAACTATAACAAAATGGTAAAATCAATTTATAGAACAAACATCATCTATACACATACGAAACATGAAAACTGAAAATTGAATGAGACATTCGGTGTTCACTGAATTTGAATCTCTACTTTCTATAAAGAGATTTGCACTGTCATAGATTAGTGAGTGTGGTGGTTTAAATGGGACTGACACTCATGAGCTCATACATTTGCATACTCAGTTCCCAGTTGGCGAGACTGTTTTGGGAAGGATTAGGAGGGGTGGCCTTGGAGGAAGTGTGTCATTGGGGTAGGTTTTGAGGATTAAACAGTCCATGGCCTTTCCAGTTAGCTCTCCCTGCCCCCACTGCTCTGTCTTGTGCTTATAGTTAAGGATGCAGCTCTCATCTACTGTGCCAGGGTTGCACCTGCCTGCGTGCCTGCAGCCATGTGCTCTGCCATGATGGGAATGTGTTAACCTTGTGAAACTGTAAGCCAGCCCCAACTCTTCTCTATATGAACTCCTTTGGTCATTGTGTCTCTTCACAACAATAGAAATGTCACTAAGACAGGTATTTACAGATCTTACAGGTTTAGCATATCTCTTCCTATAAAGGCAAAAGGATGAACTTAAGATTTTTTCTTTTTTTTTTTTTTCATTTCTTTTTACAAATAATCACCAGGCTGTGGTGGCACACACCTTTAATCCCAGCACTTGGGAGGCAGAGGCAGGCGGATTTCTGAGTTCGAGACCAGCCTGGTCTACAGAGTGAGTTCCAGGACAGCCAGGGCTACACAGAGAAACCCTATCTCAGAAAAACAAGCAAACAAAAACAAATAGTCACATGGCTAAGGACAGCATAAAATACTATGGTGCTAGCTCAGCTGGCATTTTATCCTCAGATGATATTTTAACAACAAGTGTGAAATTGTGTATAAAATTCACAGAGGGTTATTGTGGTTAAAAGACTTTCCCATGGATCATGGGAAGTAGTTTAAAATCGGGACTCACAGGCTTCACCTACCTTTGCCCAAATACCAGCTGACAGTCCAAGAACAGGGCTGATGGCCAAAATCACAAGGGTTAGTTTCCAGCCACGAGTAAATCCTATTATAAAACCACCAAAAAATGTTGCCATTGCCTGAAAGAACATTCCAATTTTGTCACCAATTCCTTCATTAATTTTGGAGACATCACTAAAAGAAAAAAGAGATTGTGTTACATGTAATGTCAGAATTGCAAATACACATTTTTTCCCCTCCTGAGCCTAGTTTTGTTTTGTCAAGAAAGAGTATATGAATTTGTACCTAGTATCTTTAGTATGCCTGATCCTTTCTATCAGTAGGAGACTTGTCATCTACAATGTTCTGTGGTCCATGAGGCCTCAGAATACAAATAGGAGATGTGTAAGACTATTCACTGTGAAATGTCAAACTCCTCAGAGATTTCTGCTGTGAGCACATGGCACTGTCCTCTACGAAGACCATCTTCGAGTTCATCATGTCTTCCATGAAGCAGAGGATGACAGACAGGAGCCCCTTCCTTCTCTCCACTGTTGTCCACGGGTGCCATGGAGCCCTGGCAGGATAGTGCTCAGTGGGGTCAGAGAGGCCAGGTTGCTGCTTCACTGCACACCACGGCTGTGCTCAGTCTTGATTCTGTCAGCCTAATCCCTCATTCAGTGGCAGGCAAGCAGGAGCCCCCTCCCTGCCTCCCATCCCCTGCCAGGGTACTGTGAACAAGAAGCCATGTGTAAGGCTTTACTCTGCTCAGTGATGCACCAGCACTCCCAACAGAGCTGGTGGTAGCTACTCCACAGCATGAGGAACAAGACCACATCTGACTTCAGCATAAAACGAAGTACTCACTCTGTGAGCCGGGTGTTGAGCTCTCCAACGTCATGCATGTCAAACCAGCCTATCTCCTGATTCATTATAGCATGAAAAAACTTCTGCCTAATCTTGTGTATTTGTCTTCCAGCTGCCAGGCACCATAGTGAAACCTGGATGTAGGCAACTACAAGCACACCAGCGCCAATCCCGGTGTAATAGTAGGCGTACCTGAAAAACAAGAGCACTGTAATGCTGGTTTCAAACCAGTCCCTCCCTCTAAACACAACATAGTTTTATTTCTTTAGTTTTCTGGGTATCCCCCATCCTTAAGAAACAAGAAGTGGTTGGAAGGAGCTGTAATGATTAGCATCCACCTATGTCTGTGGCAATATTGAAGAATGGATTTGAGGCAAATCCCAGCTCTTCCCCTAACTACCTTGTATTTAAAAATGCTTAATAACCTGAACTTCAGTTGTGTATTATGGAGATAAGAGTATTCAATATGTCTGAAATATACTCAGGCCAGTGCTTAGTCCATAATAATTACTCAGAGAGTGTCAGTGATTTTGAAAGATCGTTAGTGTGCTAGCACATCGGTTAAGGTTGTAGTTGTAGTCTTCTCTACTTTCGTTATGTCAGCATCAATTGATGAAGCCTTGAGGGTGGTCTATGCCCCTTGGAGGAGGGAAAGACACGATGGAGCTTGTTAGAAAACATAACCAAGAAGTGGAGATGGTCCCCTGCTCTTTTGAACTATTAGTTTAGCAGAGCTTGGAAGATGAAGGACAACTGAAAACTGATGGTTCCATGGCATTTACCCAACTGGCTATTGAGAGCTAACCGAAAATGTTCAATAAATCAGTTTTCCTCCAAGTTTAAACATTTAACCACACTTTTTAGAAAAGTTGAAAAAGTGTTTCCTTGCTGTGCCTCTATAGCTAAAAGTCCTATGGCTTCGCTAAGCAGTCCACGTGTGCATTAAATAGAAACCCTGCTTCTTGTTATTGATTGTTCTGGTGCACAGGATAGAGCCTACCGTCTCATCCATGCTAGGAAAATGCTCTATCACTGAAACACACTCTTTCAAGGCAAAATAAACTGAAGGATAAGGTTTGGTGTATTTTAAATGTTCATTTACTTGCTCTCTTTGAATAAAATGCTCATACCAAGTACTAGATTGAAAAATAGACGTAAAACACATGGCCAGCCTTTTACATTTCCAAGAGCAACCTATAAGAGTGTTGCTGAGCCAATCATCCTTCGAGCTACATGTTATAAACTATACATATTAAGGAAGACGTAATTGTAACATTATACTTTAGTTAACATATAACTGTAAAATTAATTATTGTACAAGTGATAGTGTAAGAAAGAGTTCAAAGGAAATCTCATTTAATAAGTAAAGCTTATGTGTGGTAAAATACCAGTGTATTTTAATGTAATACATTTTAGCCATTTAAGATAGTAGTTTCTTCTGTATTAAAAATATGCCTCCTCATAGTAATATTTAAAAGTATTTCATTTTCATGTTTAAAATGTTATTGCATCTCAACTTTCTTTAAAACTATCAGAGAAATCATAGTAAAATACAGAATCATTATCATCTGATTCACCAGCACATACCTTTGGACATCTATTACACAGCTATTGCACACACTGTCAATATATATAAATCATTAACAAAATCAAAAGTCTGTCCATGTGACTGAAGGCCAGAGTGACTACATTTTGCCTAGGATATTGTATTTTGTGTTTAGAAGTAGATGTGGAGTTCAGTGAATTTCTTGGCTTATCTTAGCATTGTCATGACTGGAAATAGCCAGGAAGCAAACTATTCAGTAGGAAACCATTGAAAATAACTATTGTGAATTCAAATATGTCTAAGGGGCTACTTTCAGTTCCTCTAATGTCTGTCTATGATATGCATATATAAGTTTAATTTAGGGTTAACCTTAATATAGTTAATCATATAAACACTTTTTAAAAACTATGTTTTTTGAAAACTAATGATAGTCTGAAGCCTTCCAATTTTATTATTACAGTATAAACTATAACTATATTACTATAATTAGATCAATGCAGAAATGTTAATAAGATAATAGCAAGGACAATATGTAATTACGTGGTCATTTCGTCCTCCAGTTTGGCATACATGTCTTCACTTGTATAATTGAAGTCACCTAGAACAACACAAAACAAAAATAAACCTTCCGTGCTTCTTCGGTTTCCATTAAAACTAAGCGCAAAATAGATGAAGCTTATTTTATTATGAAAAAAGAGAGTTAACGGACTCAGCTCCATTTGTGTAAAAGCATTTGTCACCTGTCCAAGCACTGCCCTGTTGACTGTGTGTGACCACATACAGCCTAAATTCAGTGATGGACATTACTGCATCCTTGACTCTCAAGTATACACTAAAAAACTAACAATGCAGTTCTCTATGTTTGTCTGTTCATTTGAGACTGGATAATCTCGTATAATCTTGGTTCTCAAACTCTTTTCTACTTCTGATCCTTCTGCCTCTGCCTCTGTGTACTAGGATTGCAGGGGAGGACCCCTATACTCAATCTCTATGTGGTGCTGGGGAATTCCAGGGCCTCGTGCATGCTAATCTACCAACTCAGCTATATCGCAGCCCACATTCCAACACTTTAATTTTTATTTAGAAGTTACTGCATGTAATTTTATTACCTATAATATAAATTAAAGTATAATACACAACATTTACAAGCATCATCCAATACTAAGAAATACTGACTTTGAACTCAATATGTATAAAACTCTTTCATAACTTTACTACCCCTATAAACACAAATTATCACTACTCAATTTTTTTTTCAGTCAAGACCTAATTACCTCCCAAAGCCCTTACATAAAGCCCCTATATCCCAATACCCTTACATCAAGGGTTCGAATGTCCTCATTCATTTTGAAACATATAAGCTCTTGTTCCATAGTGCTGTCTATCCTTGTATCTGAGTGGCTTAGGTAAAGTTAGACTAAGTAGTTCTTGGTCAAAAGAGACCATTTGTGCCTATTTTTCTTTTATTAGATATTTTCTTTTTTCACATGTCATATTTCCCAGTTTCTCCTCCAAAAAAACAAACCAAACAAACAAAAAACAGCAGCAAAAATAAACCCCTGTACCCTTCCCCCTCCCCATGCTTGCCACCTCACTCTCTCCCGCTTACTGGCCCCGGCATTCCCCTACACTGGGGCACAGAACCTTCACAGGGCCAAGGGTCTCTCTTCCCATTGGTGAATGACTTGGCCAGCCTCTCCTATACACATGCTGCTGGAGCAATCAGCCCCACCATGTGTACTCCTTGGTTGGTGGTTTAGTCCTTGGGAGCTTCAAGGGTACTAGTTAGTTCATATTGTTGTTCATCCTAAGGGACCAAGCTCCTTGGGTCCTTTCTCTAACTCCTTCATTTGGGGACCCTATACTCAGTTCAATGGATGGCTGTGAGCCTCTACTTCTGTATTAGTCTGGTACTGTCAGAGCCTCTTGGGAGACAGCTGTATCAGGCTGGATTGTCCTTCCTTTAATCTCTGTTCCATAGTTAGTCTCTGCAACTCCTTCTGTGGGTATTTGGTTCCCCCTTAAGGGATCAGAAACAATTTATGTCTGGGTGATGGAGAAATAAAGCAATATAAGACATAATAGAGTTGGACGAAAGGCCACTAAATAAAATATGAATGGTATGGTTTAGACATAACATAAAGTCTCCCTGGAAAGTCTTGTGTTTTGTTGATGGAAATGAATAGATAAAGATAGCCCTAACCTGAGCTGTAGATTGATCCACTGATCAATTCACAATATGATGACATTATGGGGAGAGGATGAAATTTTTAGGGATGGAGACTAATTGAAAAAACCTAGAAGCAAAATCACTGGGAGCATGCCTTTGAGGAATACCTTGGCCTTGGGCGTGCTCTCTCTCTCTCTCTCTCTCTCTCTCTCTCTCTCTCTCTCTCTCTC
>JADRCD010102545.1:0-47069 GCA_019843815.1 Montemys delectorum | reverse complement strand
CACATACATACTGCAGTGGATACTGAATGGTTATTTTTATTTTGAGACTATACAGGAAAATTGCACAGTTTTAAATTTGTGCTATGGCATGGCAAGATCTCTTAAGTAGACTATTTTGCTCCCTTATGTAATGTGGTTTTGTAGTTACACATCCTTAGGGAAGATGTTCTTTCAGTATCTTGTTACCACACTAGGCTTCGTGTGTTCGAACCTAGTCTGTCACCTTCTCCCTTAGAGATAGTGTCGGTGAGATCTTCTGTCACCATCATTCTAATGTAACATAGCTCCAGAGAATAAAATCTCTGTATCTGGGCTGGTGAGATTGGCTCAGCAGTTAAGAGCACCAACTGCTCTTCTGAAGGTCATGAGTTCAAATCCCAGCAATCACATGGTGGCTCACAACCACCTGTAATGAAATCTGATGCCCTCTTCTGGTGGTCTGAAGACAGCTACAGTGTACTCATTTATAATAATAAATAAATCTTTAAAAAAGAAAAAAGAAATCCCTGTATCCTCCTTCCTTTTCACTCCTCTAGCAGACTATCTGTCAGTGAGATTTTTTAATTCTCTCAGAGAAGGCCTAGAGACAGTTATACCTGCTTGTGGACTCTGACTTGATTCTAACTCCCTTAGATACATCATTGAGCTTCTTGGAGTTTAGCCCTTCTTTTATAACATGAAGATAGCTATACCTCTCCCTAGGTAGCATGTAGCTTTAGCAGTGCAGATAGAGTGCTTAACAAGTTGCCTAACACAGTAGAACAATAAAGAAGGTGGCTGTAGCTGGGCATGGTAGTATATTTCTCTAAACCCAGCACTCAGGAGGCAGGCAGGCTGAGCTCTTTGAGTTTGGACCAACCTGGCCTACATAATGAGCATGAGTTCCAGGCTGCCAGGACCACATAGAGAGATGCTGCCTTAAAAAAAAAAGAGAAAAGAAATAAGCTAGGTGGTGGCAGCAGCAATGGCAGTAGCACATGCCTTTCTAGCACTCAGGAGGCAGAGGCAGGCCAATCTCTGACTTTGAGGCCAGCCTATATTACAGAGTGAGTTCAAGGACAGTCAAGGCTATGCAGAGAAACCCTGTCTAGAAAAACAAACAAAAAAGCTGTTGCACTGTTGTTATATTGCTCTCACCAGCCCAACAAGATCTTGATGGGGTTTGCCTTCATTGTGGATTTGCTGCCTTAGGGACCCATTTCATTAATGGTTTGCTTGACTTGGCTGTTACTAACTTTGGCCTGAACTGTTGCAGCAGGCCTGAGCTGGTCTTCCTTCCTAGCCCCACTCCCTTGTTCCTCCCATCTGCCTCTAATCATAGTCAAGAAAGATCTGACTGGGAATACTAGCAACATTAAGAATCTTCAATGGATCACTCTGTTCCTTATTACTTAAGATCCAGATTTGTTAACCTGTATCTCCATCTGGCATTGGGCTTATTTATAGCCCATGAAAGTATTCTGAGAGCTATAGAGTACCATGTGGAAATGAGCTGTTGGTGCCATCCTCAGTTGCTGTAGGCAGCTTTTTTATGTGCATGTCTCATAGCTAATCTACAAGAGGACCACGACTACAATCTGCTTTGGTAAACTGAGGCTTCACTTGGTACCCAGGATAAGGAGCTTGTTCTTACATATTTGACAGGCTGACTGCTGTAAAAATCACTGCATTAGCCGGGCGGTGGTGTCGCACACCTTTAATCCCAGCACTTGGGAGGCAGAGGCAGGCGGATTTCCGAGTTTGAGGCCAGCCTGGTCTACAGAGTGAGTTCCAGGACAGCCAGGACTACACAGAGAAACCCTGTCTCGAAAAACCAAAAACAAAAAAACCCAAAAAAAGAAAAAAGAAAAAAAAATTACTGCATCAGAAATTAAAGGGATTTACCAGAAGGGAAAAAAACCTTCAAGCTTAGATATTTGTGTGCTATGTCATGGTTTTAGTAAACTTACATGAAGCTTACGTTAGTGTTAATAGTATTATTGATTTAAGAACCAAAGATGCTGGAAATCAGTTTCTAAATCCTTTTGAGTATATTGTTTAATCAACTGGGCAGACCTGGGAAGGACAGGACAAGCACCACCTCTCAGTGGTCTGCGCTTGTCCATGCTGACTCAAGTTGGTCTTGGTTCTGGGTTGGAGTCTTTTGACTTCAGACTTTTTTTTTAATTGCTTGGGAAACATCCTCTTGTCAAAGCTCCTTCATTATATTCTCACTCCCTTAGGTTTTGAGACATGATCTCTCTCTCTATTTTTGGCTGTTCCTGGGACTCACTATGGAGAGCAGGTGGCCTCAAACTCACAGTTTGCCTCCCAGTGCTGGGATTAAAGTCATACACCACTACTCCTGGCCTTTAGTTCTCTGTTAATAAGAGTTCAGTTTACTCATGATTAACCAGCTTTTCTCTTATTAGAAAAGAGTCCTTTAAATTTTTGTTATTTTGAAGATTAAGAACTTAGAGTGGAAAGTGGGGTTTCTGGGAAGATGTTGGAGCAGGAACCCACTAGACATCTGCTTCCTCTCCTTGCTAGAAGTTATTTGTGCAGAATCTGTCTAACGAAATCTATTTGGAACTCCAGTCTATTAGCTTATGACCTCTAGAGGCAGCTTGATGGTTAAATGTGGTAGATTTTGGTCAGTCTTAGTCCTTCGCACATTAGCAAGACACCTATGTCTTGTCCCTTGCCTGTGAAAAGCAGTTATGTTCCTGGCACCTCATGTTTCAGGATCCAGGATAGTCAAAAGTACTCTGTCCTCTAAACAGTGAGAGGTAGGTTCTTACAACCAATGCTTGCTTCTGATCCCAGATATCAGTAAAGTAGGTGGCCATTTTGAACTTCCCCTCTTTGTATAGGGTCCTCCCTCTCCAGCTTAAGTGACTTCCAGGGTATTTAAGAATGGTCTCAGTGAAGTGGAAACTTCTGGTTTCTTTGGAAAGTCAATTGTATTGGATGGTGTTTTGCTGGGGCAAACATGTGAAGGAGTGTTTTCCTGAAGCAGACACAGGTGAAAGGATAGGATATTTTGCTAAAGCGGGAACTCGAAAGGACAAGTGATGAAGGATTCTTCACACGCATGTATTGGTTCGTGTTACATGCATAGTTAAGCTCATTTGGAAAATGCACTAAAGAACTTATTGATTCCTGAGGCTTCTGGCTGCTCCCACACACTTGGGCAGAGTGATGATGATGCAGACTCATGGAGTTGTGCTAAGATGCTCACGTGTTGAGTGAGGCGAAAAGGGCTGAAGCAAGACATGTGATGTTTGGAGGGAATATACACAGGAATTGAGGGACAATGACAGGGCCTGGCTTGCTGTAGAGCTAACTTTGCAACACTTCTTGGTCTTGAGTCATAGCTGATCTCTGCTTTGTTGAGAGAGGCACGGCAAAGAACTTCTCCTTGTGTCCCAGGTGGTCCTGGTCCCTCCTGCTGATGCCTGCCCACTTGGCAGAGGCTTAGCTGTCTCTGCTAGGCTGGGCCGCCGCTGCTAATCTGCTGTCCTGACACGACCTAACTAGACTGCTGGTATATTTATGAAGTGTTTGTCAGTGGATCAAGCCGCCACTAATAAGTCCCGTGAACTGAACTGCTGATTTCCTATCAAAGCAGATGAGATTTTCTCCAAAAAAAATTTCTAAACAGGCCCACCTCCTTTGTGTCCTACTAACTTTTCTTTCCACTACTTCTGGTGGGTGATAGGCTAGAAGGGAGGTTAAAGCATTTAAAAACTGAAATTAGGGTTGAGAAAAATGTAAGCTTCCACCCAGTGTTTAAGATAATGTTGCAAAGGGCCCGTGGCAGGCTGTGCACATCCACCTGTCACTCTGGTTTCAGGGCACCCACTCTTCTGGCCTTCAGAGTCACCTGCCCTCACATACACATGCCCATGCAAACATACACAGATAATTTTAAAGTAAACTAATTTTTTTTTATTTTTTGAAAATACATTTGTTTTCATACAATATATTCTGATCATGGTTTCTCCTTCATCTCCCAAACCCTACTTACTTTCCTACCCATCCAACTCCACATTTTCTTCCTCTCTCTCTCTTTAGAAAATAGAATCTAAATAGATAAGAATAAAATAGAATCTAAAAAACAATAAAACAACACACATGTAGATAAACATACACCCACATACCATAAAAACACAAAATTGGAAACCATAATATACAAACATAGTAAGTATATGTTTGTATATAAGGTAAAAAAAACAGGCCCCAAAAAGCCAGGCAGTGGTGGAACACTCCTTTAATCCCAGCATTTGGGAGGCAGAGGTGGTCAGATTTCTGTGAGTTCAAGGCAGCCTGGCCTATAACGTAAGTTCTAGGACAGACAGAGCTGTTACGCAGAGACATCCTGTCTCACACCACCACCTCCCAAAAGCCTGCAAACATAGCATTAAGTTAGTTTTTCATTGGCTATCTACTGCTGGGCATGGGGTCTACCTTCACACGTGATTTGTAGGGCTGGAGAGATGGCTCAGTGGTTAAGAGCACTGAATGCTCTTCCAAAAGTCCTGAGTTCAGTTCCCAGCAACCACATGGTGGCTCACAACCATCTGTAATGGGATCTGATGTCCTCTTGTAGTGTCTGAAGACAGTGACAATGTACTCATATACATAAAAATGAGTAAATCTAAAAATATTATATGGCTTGTATATCCATTGACACTCAGTTGGAGAGAATGCAATTTTCATTTACAAGCATTGTGAGTTGGAGGTAGCTTCTTGGTTAGGGGTGAGCACTCGTGTCCATGTCCCCTTCTCAGGGTTGGCACTTCATTTGCCTTGGACTCTGTAGGCCCTGAACATGCTACCATAGTTTTTGTGAGTTTGTAAGTGTCAGTCCTGTTTGCCTGGAAGGCACTGTTTTCTTGGTGTCTTCCCTCTCCTCTGGCTCTTAAAATCCTTCCACTTCCTCTGCCTTAGAGTTCCTTGAGTCCTGAGGGAAGGAAGGGGTTTGATAGGACTGCGTTTCCAGCTCTCTGTCCGTTTGTTCCCATCTGCAGGAGGAGGCATCTTTGGTGACGGCTATGTGAGACTCACTGTTCTATGGGTATAGCAGGTGTCTTAGGGTTTCTACTGCTGTGAAGAGAAGAGACACCATGAGCACAGCAGCTCTTATTTGTCCAGGAGAACATTTAGTAGGGCTGGTTTACAGGTTCAGAGGTTTAGTCCTTTATTATGGTGGCAGGAAGCTCATGTGCTGGACAAGTAGCGGGGAATTCTACCTCTTGTATCAGCAGGCAACAGGGAGAGAGAGAAGGAGAGGGAGGGAGGGAGGGAGGGAGAGAGAGAGAGAGAGAGAGAGAGAGAGACACACACACACACACACACACACACAGAGAGAGAGAGAGAGAGAGAGAGAGAGAGAGAGAGAGAGAGAGAGAGAGAGAGAGAGACTGGGCCTGGGCGTGGGCGTGGTTTGGGTCTCTGAAGCCCCAAAGCCCACCGTCAGTGACACATTCTCTCCCAGGCCACACCTACCCCAACAATGCACATCCGAATCCTTTTTTAGTGCTCCTTCTTCCCCAAGTCTCTTTGGTCTTTGCGTTTCACGGCACCAATAGAAACCCTGACTAGGACAGCTAGGGAGGAAAGAAAGTTGAGGAGGAGAGGTGTATTCAGTTTATACTTCCACATTGCTATTCATTGTTTGAAGAAGTCATGACAGGAACTCAAGCAGAGCAGGATCCTGGAGGCAGGAGCTGATGCAGAGGCAGGCCATGGAGGGGTGCTGCTTACTCCAGTGCTCATAGAACCCAAGACCACCTGCCCGGGGGTCGCACCACCCACCATGGGCTGGTCTCTCTCTCATGGATCACTAATTGAGACAATGCCTTACAGCTGGATCTCCAGGATGCATTTCCTCAACTGAGTCTCCTTCCTCTCTTATGACTCTAGCTTATGTCTAGTTGACACAGAAAACCAACCAATACAGCACCTGAAGGTGTAAACGATGCCTTCAGGTTGAATCAGACAGATTGTCAACATGTACCTGTTCGTTATATTAGAGCTATGGTCAAGGCTCAGCTCTGTGATCCCCACCAGGTCTCACGTCAGTGCTTTCTTCTGAAAGTTGAGGAAGAGGCCACCTGTGTGCTAGGGCAGAGTAAGGCTTAAATGAGTGAGTGAACTTTGTTAAGCATGAGGGAGGGTGAGGATAGAGTATCTTGAGTTCATGGAGGGACAGGTGGGAACTACAGGGTGACTGGGTTCCAAACACTGGGTGGCTACGGGGACCTGCTCTTTCATCAGACATTAACAGGGGCAGTTCATTTCTCAAGAGTGTGTGTTGAAGACCGGCTTTGACAACAGGGTTAAGCTGAAGTAGATGGCAGAGTTGGTGGTGGATGAAAAGCTGATGCTCCTAACCATTCTGTTCTCACTGGCTCTTCTGTGCTAGAGCCGATGTGACAGCTTCTGGCGACTGGCTCCTGCTGAAAACTGCAAGGGATTAAAAAAAGAGACTTAACTACTTGGGCTGATGAGAAAGAAATAGAAAAAGTTCCAACAATTTCACAGTACACATACATACACACACACACACACACACACACACACACACGTGTGCGCACACACATACATTCATACATACATACACGCACATGCATACACATACATGCATATACACATACACAAATATACATACACACATGTATACATATACATACACAAATATACATATATACACACACATACATACACACATGTACGCACATAGACACATTTGATAATTGAACAAACTCCAAGAAGCTGACTCCAGTAACCCACACATTTATTTTTTCTCTTTGCCTTTTTATATCTTCTAGGATATAGCTTTCTATGTAAGAAGAAAGATTACCTTATTTAGAAACAAATAAGATATCACAGAAAAGGGAGTTATAGATACAGTATTATTGATCACATGGTTTTTAAAATATTTTCATGCCATAAATTCATAGTAAGTTCAAAGCAGTAGTCCATGCCTAGGTCAGTAAGGCTGGAGGGGTCACAGCATGTTTACACGTCAGTTATGTTTGCATGTCTTCCCATGAAGACTCACACCCGTAGCCGACTAACAGTCCCTTAAGTTTAAAGCAGTAATGTTCATGGCATAAGTTAGCAAGGTTTTTATGAAGAGACAGGGACAGGTCATTTGTCTTGTGTCTTATTATTTGGAAGTCTTGTGTAGATAAACTAAATCATTTATTTTCTGTTCTTACACCTGTAATAAATCACCTACTCCTAGTTTATGACCTTGGTTTCTGAGATTAGTGGCCTCATTCCTAGCCTAGAGTAAATGTTTTTCTTGATCATAATTCTCACCCAAGCCTATTTCTTTTTCTTAAAAATTTATTTTATGTATGTGTGTACACTGTAGCTATCTTCAGACACACCAGAAGAGGGCATCAGATCCCATTACAGATGGTTGTGAGCCACCATGTGGGTGCTGGAAATTGAACTCAGGACCTCTGGAAGAGCAGTCATTGCTCTTAACCGCTGAGCCACCTCTTCAGCCCCTATTTCTTTTTCCAGTACAAAGTACATGCTTTGTGACACATGAAGATTCACAGAACTCTTTTTTGCAACTTTCTTACTCTGCAGGGGGCCGCTTAAAATTACTTGAGTCAATTCAGGAGTTTTATAAAAATCATTATCAGGAATTATGACATCATCAATTCATCTAAATAGCATCATTACATGAAAGTGCGTCTTCATATTGATTCTGCAGGAGATCTGCCCAACAGAGTGAGTTAAGCCCAGCAAACAATAGGCTATGTCAGACATGTAGGAGTACGCAGTGACGCAGTGACGGGCATATCAGCAGCAAGAAGGGTTCTTGGGACAAAGTCCCTGGGGTCCTTCCTCTTCCGAGCACACCCATCACAGCCTTGCAGAATGGTAGGCCATCTCCAGAAAGCTCACTTGCTTGCCACTGGATGGCTCCCACTACGTGGTCTTAATTATTCTAATACAGGTTTTTTCCTGTGTTTTGCTCAGATAGATCAACTATATCATTGGATGTTTTGGTAGAATCTTTTCTAGACCTTTTTTGATTGGGGGAGGGGCAGTGGCGAGTGATTTTTGAAGCAGAGCTAGAATGTATTAAGAAAAGTTGGGGATTGTTTTCTTTTTGAGAGTGTTTTCACTGTAGCCCAGGCTGACCTGGAACTCATTGTGTAGCCCAGGCTAAATTAGAACTTAGAACAGTGTTCTTGCTTCAGTCTCCTGAATGCTGGGATTGCAAGCATTCTTCTACCTATCCAAGAAGATTCCAAATGAACTCAGGCGTGATCCTTGTGACTATTTAGACAATAGTTAACCTAACTTAGCTGCTAGGCTGCTCTTTACCTTGCTCATTTGGTTGTGTGCAGAGTACCTTTCAGAACAACGAAGTTAGTCAGTCTGGGTGAAGGCTCTGGGTAGACACCGGCTCCGGCTCAACTTGTCTCTGTTCAATGAGATGAAAGCTCTGTCTTCAGCAGTAGAGCCTTACCACACACACATTCAGATAATTTAAAAGTAAAATAAAGGCTCCCAGCAATGGACAGAGGCTCCTTGTTGGTAATATTCTTATATTAGTCAGGGGTAGGGCAGATGGCAGTCCTTTGTTCATCTAGCTTGATGCCTGGCTTGCTGGCCAAAGCTGTCTTATGCCTAGGACTCATAAAAATCAAATCAAATCAAATCAAATCCACATAGCACAGCATGGGAGGAGGAAGACAGGCAGAGGCCATCAGACTGGCTTGCCACCCACAGACTTTCCCTCCAGCTCATGACACAGGTCAGCCATAGGCACCTGCTTGCTGCCATACCACACAGTACAAATGGAAGATGTCACCCAGGGGCCTGCCAGCCATATGGCCAGCTTGCAACTGAAGGAGCCACTATAGTGTGAGAATGTGTGGTGGTCAGATGGGAGACAAGTGGAGCATCTTAAGCATTATGAAGAGAGATGGAACTGGAGACTTGAGGGTGGAGAGGAGTAGCCTGTTGTGAGTGGCCAGCCCTGCCACCTGGGGCCATGATGAGATCCCAGCCCGAGCTGCCACTGAGAGCTATGTCTGAGTCATTGGCTACCTGGCAGCAGGGGTCAGTGTTGATGTCTTTGGCACACCCTGCCATTCATCTGCTGTGGGGTACCATGGCTGTAGAGGTGATGTTCTCCGGCCCCGTTTCCATGACTCCTACCTCTGGCAGCTAGGAAACCTGCCCGACAGTGTCATAAGGTCAGGAGAGCTAGCCCTGTCTCTCTCCAGCTGCAACAGTTGCGGGAGCAGGCCCTACTTCATGCCTGGATAGTACAGCAGAGCTGACCCAGGTGGCAGGACCTCAGGTGAGCCAGCACCAAGAGCAGGAGTGCTGGAGGTTTGATCCCACCACTTGTCTGCCAAGAAGCGGCATGAGTGCAGAGGATGCCTTCCCCTCCTTGCCCTTCACTACCTGCAATAGCAGGGTGATCTGGCCTTGGGTCATGAGCACAGGAGAGCTGGTCCTGCCCCTCATAGACTGCACCACTTGGGAGAGTGAGCCCTGCTTCTTGCCTGAGCAACACAGCACAGCTGGCCCTGGCAGTGGGGACACAGATGAGCCAGCCCTGAAGAGGTGAATGAAGGAGAGCTGGCCTGGGGGTTGATACCCTCCACCTCCTCTTCCCTCACCACCTGAGGGGGTTGGGAGAGCCCTCTCTGGGGTCATGAGAGTGGGTAAGCTGGCCTTGACTCTCCTTGGCTACAGCATTTTTGAGAGCCAGGACTGGCCCTGGTGGAGAGGGCAGTCTGAGCCAGAACTTAGGGTGTGAGAACAGGAGAGCTGACCCAGCCCCTCACAGGCTGAAGTATTTTGGAGAGTGGACACCTTACTGGGCAGTGTAGTGGAGCTGGCTGTGGATGCCTGGATATAGATGAGCTGACTACAAAGGCAGGAGAGCAGGGAGCTGAACCTGCCTCCTGCTAATGGCAGCATTGGGTGTCCTAGCTGAAGCTGTGCTTGAGAGCTCACCCAGTGTTAGGATAAGGGAAAGAGTCCAGATCCAGGGCTCTAAGTTGGCCCACACCAAAATCTATATCATCTGCAAATGGTTGAGATGTGTGAAAGGACCAGTCGTGCTGTTCTAAAGCTGCAGGATCTCCATGACACAGGGCAGGAGTTGGATAACTGGGAGTCCCGATAAGAATCCAATAAGGATGGTGTCACAGAAGACAGAGATCTCAAACCAGACCAATGACTCATCGCAATGAACACTTGAAAATGAAGATGTATGGACAAAGGCTATACTGCAGGGCACACTGTGACACACTACAGCTTCCATTAAAAAAAAGAAAAGATCAGCCAGACAGCTCAGTGAGAAAAGTACCATTGCCTAGCCTGCTGACATAAGTTCAGTCTCTGAAGCCCACATGGTGGACCAAGAGACGCAACTCCAGTAAGTTCCTCTGACCTTTACTCATGCTGTAGCATACCTTCCCCCACACACAGAATAAATACATGTAAAAAATATTTAATTAACAAGTAAGGGATTGGGATGTAGCTTAGTGCTGGAACCTTTTTTTTAAGTACCTCTGCTCGCTCTGGTTAACCCCACTCACTTCAGTCAACTCCACTCACTCAGTCCCTGCTTGCTCCGGCCCAAAGATATATTTATTATTATAAATGAGTACACTGTAGCTGATTTCAGATGCACCAGAAGAGGGTGTCAGATCTCATTACAGATGGTTGTGAGCCAACATGTGGTTGCTGGGATTTGAACTCAGAACCTTTGGAAGAGCAGTCAGTGCTCTTACCCGCTGAGCCATCTCACCAGACCCATGGTGGAACCTTATGTAGCATGTACAAAATCATGGGCTAAATGCAGAAAATACACAACACAACAAGGGAATTTTTAATATAGCTAACAATAAAAATCACTGTAAAGAACAAATAAAGGCGGCAGGAAAGACTGCTCAGTGGTTACTACCACGTACTGCTGTTGCAGAAGGCCTGAGTTCTGTTCTCAGAACCCATGTTGATCTGCTCACAAGCATCTGCAACTCCAGCTTCAAGGGCATCTGATACCTCTGTCTTCCCAGGGCACTGTATTCACATGCGTATGGACATGGGTGAGCAAACACACACACATAATTAAAAATAATAAAAATAAACCTCGCATGCCTTTAATCCCAGCCCTTGGGAGGCAGAGGCAGGTGGATTTCTGAGTTCGAGGCCAGTCTGGTCTACAGAGTGAGTTCCGGAACAGCCAGGGCTACACAGAGAAACCCTGTCTCAAAAAACCAAAAAAAACCCCCAAAAAAACCCAAAAAAACAAACAAAAAAAACCAAACCAAACCAAAAAAACCCCTTAAAACAATAACACTAATTTTACTTTGATAACAAGTCTGAGATAAAAAGTATATAGCAGTATTCATTATGAACATCAGTACAAAAAAATAATAGCAAACTGGATTCAGCAGCAGGTTCAAGGAATTATATATTATGATCAAAGTCAAATTGATTCCTAGAGTATAAGGCTTCAGTGTAGGAACGTCAGTTGGTATAGTGCTTGCCTAACATATATGGAACTTTGGGTTTGAGCCCCAACACTGCAGAACCCTACATAGTGGCATATTCCTGTAAGAGGATTAAGAAGTTTAAAGTGAGCCGGGTGGTGGTGGCAGTGCATGCCTTTAATCCCAGCACTTGGGAGGCAGAGGCAGGTGGATTTCTGAGTTTGAGGCCAGCCTGGTCTACAGAGTGAGTTCCAGGACAGCCAGGGCTACACAGAGAAACCCTGTCTCGAAAATACCAAAAAAAAAAAAAAAAAAGAAGAAGTTTAAACTGGGGCTGGAGAGATGGCTTAGTGGGTAAGTGCACTGACTGCTCTTCCGAAGGTCCTGAGTTCAAATCCCAGCAATCACATGGTAGCTCACAACCATTTGTAACAAGATCATCTGGAGTGTCTGAAGACAGCTACAATGTACTTACATGTAATAAATAAATCTTAAAAAAAAAAAAGAAGAAGATGACAGTTAGACAACATTGTAGCATGACCCCAGTCATTTCTGAGGTTTAAGTGAATTTATTTTTTACCAATCTGTTTTTGTACCATTTTAATTATATGCAAGTAATAAGGTGAGTTCTAGGTTAAGGAACAAACAAGACAATAAACACAAATAGTCAAGGAACAAGCAAAGCAATAAACAAAGTCCCGCATCACGGTTTCTAAGGGCTTATCAAGATGATCTCGATATCTGAGCCTACTTCCCTTCCTAGCCCAAAGTCATATTCTTGCCTACTTCTTTGTTCTAGCCCCAAATCAGATTCCTGTCAGAGCTTACTTCCCTGTCCTGGCCCAATGTCAGATTCCTACCAAGTGGCCCCAAAAGCTCTCCACTACAAACAAACAAACAAACAGACAGACAGACAGACAGACAGACAGACAACCCCAGGAGAGGGTAAAGTCAGGTGTGGTGACAGATGTGCAATAATCCCTGTATGTGGGAAGCTGAAGCAGGAGGGTAGGCAGTTTGTCATCCTAGGTCATCCTAGGTCATCTAGAGGGACCCTGTCTCAAAGCCATCTGTGGCTACAGAGCAGAAGGTTAATGAGTAAGCGGACTGTGTGTCTGTACAAAGGGATGGAATGAAGGAGACTCTGATGGACACCACAGACACTGTGTTAGGTAACACGGCAGTCAGAAGGACAAACATGTGACTTTTACCATCTTGGAGGGCTAAGTAGAAAGACATAGCCAGGAGCTGGGTGGGAAGGGTCAGTGGGAGAATGGCCATACTGTTTGATGGAGGTAAAGCTTCTATTTTGCAAGATGAAAATAATTCTGGAAGTGGAGGGTGATGGTGGATGATGTCCATTATGGATATATTATATATCGAAATATACACAAATGGTAATGTGGGGTTCTCTATATTTTATTAAAATAATCAGTTTTTAAAGAATTATTTTAGCCGGGCGGTGGTGGCGCACGCCTTTAATCCCAGCACTTGGGAGGCAGAGGCAGGCGGATTTCTGAGTTCGAGGCCGGCCTGGTCTACAGAGTGAGTTCCAGGATAGCCAGGGCTATACAGAGAAACACTGTCTCAAAAAACCCTTTGTAACAAGATCAACAGATAAATCAAGAATTATTTTATATAAGAGTATACTGTTGCTCTTTTCAGACACACCAGAAGAGGACATTGGATCCCATTCCAGATGGTTGTCGGCTACCATGTAGTTGCTGGGAATTAAACTCAGGACCTCTGGAAGAGCAGTCTGTGCTCTTAACTGCAGAGGCATCTCTCCAGCCCTATAATAATAATTTTTAAAATGCGGACGTGCTAGAATGATTTGTCTTTCTGACTTTGTATACATTTTCAATTAGAAATCAGGAACCTTCTCGGATGGCTCCAGCTTTATAGCAGTTCTTATCCCCTCCATTCTCAGTGTCTGCTGTCATAGATCACTGGTGTCTGATGTCTTCATTTAGGGGAAGATGGAGTCCATCACTGTGGTGAAGCTGCTGAGCTGCTTTGACGACCTTGTAGCGGCTGGCACTGCCTCCGGGAGGGTTGCTGTTTTCCAGCTCGTGTCGTCATTGCCAGGGAGGAACAAGCAGGTGCGTGCTCAGGTTCCATGGCTGCTTCTCTTCTTGGTCAGCTCCTTTGACACTTTTAAGATAAGAACTCCTCAGAGCTAGATATGGCGACTCCAGCCTTTGATCAGCACTCCAGAGGCAGAGGTCAGAGAATCTCTGTAAAGTGTGTGTGTGGCAGGGAGTCCTCATCTGCCTGGAAAGTGGATATTCAGTGTGACACTGTGCTGTTTATATAATTGGGTAACATCTTTGACCCTGCTTGGAGCATTTGGCATAAAGCACAAATCAGTGCTCTTATTTTTACTTAATACACTTTTGTGTTTTTTCTATTTTTTTTTTATTTTTATTATTTTTTTTTAGTGTGTGTGTGTGTGTGTGTGTGTGTGTGTGTCCTTCCACCATATAGGTCCAGGGATTGAACTGACATCCTCAGGTTTGGCAAAGAGTGCTATTATTCCATTTTCTTGGCCTACCTGTGAGTTTCGAATGTAGATAGACAGAAGGATCTGTGTACAGTTCTGTTTGGAAAACCAGCTCTCCCCAAAGTGGGACTGCAGTCCTAACAGCTCTCCTTCCCTGTGATCTCTTGTCACACATAGCTTCGGAGATTTGATGTTACTGGTGTTCACAAGACCAGCATCACAGCTTTGGCGTGGAGCCCCAATGGGATGAAGCTGTTCTCTGGAGATGACAAAGGGAAGATCGTCTACTCCTCTCTAGATCTAGACCAGGTAAGGTGACTTTCAGAGCTTTTTGCCATTGCCGCCTTTTATCTGTAGTAAGCAGCAGTCTTGCCCCCATGTGCTCTCCAGCACCATGCCCTTGAGCTACCAACATTTTCTTTCATGAACTTTTTCAGTATTCTATAAGCTCCTACTTCTGTGACAAAAGAATTGTCCTGCAGAATCAACAGTAAAAATTATCCATGTTTGAGGCAGACCTGGTGGTCCCCTATAATTCCAGCACTCAGAGGCTGAAGCCAGGAGATCTTTATGAGTTTAAGGCCAGTCTGAGCTCATAGAAAGTGCCAAACCAGCTAGAGTTACATAGTCCAAGTCTGGTCAGAACAAAGGAACAAGTTGGATGAGTTTTTAGGACGTCTCATGACATTTCAATATGTACATGTTGTGTGCAGGGTTCAACTCAGCTCCTCAAACATGTTTGCTGTCCTTGTGGCTGCTATTTGGCAAAGAGTTGGTGACCTTTCCTGATTCCTTGAAATACTATCAGGAAGGATGCAAACAATTTTCCAGTCATGTCTGTGACCACATCCAGTTTGTATGTGACCTAATGAGCTTAATGAGGGTTGTTGTCATGAGCATGAATGTGGCTCATTATGTACAAGAGGATGGGTAACGACCAGTAGCTACACAACTGAAGAAGTGACAACTGACTGTCAGTAGTTCCTTCTGGGGAGTCGGGGTCTTGTGAGCCCTTCCCTGTTCATTTTGGAATGTCAGTGGGCTCAGTCTCACACTGGTCTTCTGGGGTAGTCACAGTGACTGACTTGATGACCATATCCCCAGAGGTGACGTTCTACAACGCTCTTTCTTGTCTTGGGGCTCTTACATCCTTTTTGCTCTCTCTTCAGAGATGTTCCCTGAGCCTTGAAGGGGATGGATGATACAGATGTTCTGTTTAGGGCTTAGCATTCAATTGTCTCGTAGTCTCAGCACTTTGAGCAGTTTTGAGGCTTTGCCATTAAGTTCTGCCTACTCCAAAAAGAAACTTCTCTGACTAACAGGAAAGAAGCATTAATTTAAGGGCATAAACCTAAATATTTAAATGGCCACAACATGTCCATTTAGCAAAACAACAGTAGTAGTTTCTCTACTAGTGCCTGTGACCTCTCCAGCTTTGGGCTTTTAAGCAGATTTACAATAACAGGCATGAATTCCCTCCAGTGGCACAGGCCTCATACCTCAGCAGAAACAGATACAGCACTGGTACACTGACAAGTGAGGAGTACAGCACAGGATCCACAGTGGGGAGGACTGAAGACTGTTGTCCTCTAACACCCTGCATAGCACCCACTGATGGCTATCCTCTAACACCCTGCATAGCACCCACTGATGGCTATCCTCTAACACCCTGCATAGCACCCACTGATGGCTATCCTCTAATACCCTGCATAGCACCCACTGAAGGCTGTTTTCTTTTCTTTTTTTTTAAAGATTTATTTATTTACTTACTTATTTATTATATTTAAGTACACTGTAGTTGTTTTCAGACACACCAGAAGAGGGCATCAGATCTCATTACCGATAGCTGTGAGCCACCATGTGGTTGCTGGGATTTGAACTCAGGACCTTCGGAAGAGCAGTCAATGCTCTGAGCCATCTCTCCAGCCCTGGCTGTTTTCCTCTAATGCCCCGAATAGCACCCACTGATGGCTGTTGTCTTCTAACAGCCTGCATAGCACCACCTTCTGGCACTCCAAAAACTAAGTGGCACAAGTAAGTGTCCAGCTCAGTTCTTGTTTGATTTCTCTGCGCTCGTGTAGTGTCTTCAGCAGTAGGTTCTTATTATGTAGTTTTAGTGGCAACCAAAGGCACTGGCAGGGTTGGAGGGATGGTGTCTTAGTCAGTCAGTGTTCTATTGCTGTGAAGAGACACCATGACCAAGGGAACTCTTTTTTTTTTTTTTTTTAATATTTATTTACTTATTTTTATGTGAATGAGTACTCTAGCCGCATTTACACCTATATGTCAGAAGAGGGCATCAGATTGCAGCATCATAGATGTTTGTGAGTCACCATGTGTTGGAACTCAGGACCTCTGGGACAGCTAGTATCCTTAACCTCTGAGCCATCTGTCTAGCCCCCACCAAGGGAACTCTTAAAAAAGAAAGCATTTACCTGAGGGCTTGCATAAAGTTTCAGAGGTTAGTCCATTATCATCATGGTGGGAAGCAGACAGCCAGGGCTCCGCAACAGTAGCTAGGAACTTTATATTCTAAACTGCAGACAGCAGGTGGGGGGGAGGGTAGAAACCTCAAAGCCCCACCCCTGCCCTGGTGACGCACTTCCTCCAACAAGGCCACGCCTATGAGCCTATGTCAAACCACCATTGATGTTTCATGCTACTGTCACTGCTTCTAAAAGACTTATTTTATATATATGAGTGTTTTGCCTGCATGAGTTACTATGCACCACTTGGGTGCCTAGTTCCCACGAGGTCATAGAGTGGGGCTTGATGCCCTGAGACTGAGTCACAGATAGTAATGCCATGTCCTGGGAAATCGAACCCAGCTCCGTCAGCAGAGCAGCCTATAGTGTTCCTAAGGCTTCTGAGGGCTGCTTGGCTCAGAGAGAGAGGCTGCCCTGTGGCTTCTGGGAGCTGCTTTGTCATGTAGGCTTTTCTTCAAAAGCTCATTGCCCTGTGGCATCACAAACCCTTGGTGGGGTTTTCCTACCTCATTACATGAAAATCTGCTTTAACTTTTGAATGGTTCCAGTATCGTGTGTTGGCCACTTAGTAGAATCGGCATCTCAGAAGGTACAGATCTTCCAGACATTGACACATGCAATATATAATATCAGAAGGCTGGGGCTGGAGAGAGAACATGGCGGCTCACAACTGTCTGACTCTAGTTCTATGTCATCTGATACCTTCTCTGGGCTCTAGGACATCAAGCGTGCACTTAGTGTGTAGACATTTCTGCAGATAAAACACCCTTATTGGGGCAAGAGAGATGGCTCTGCAGTTAAGAGTACTGAATGCTCTTCCAGAGATCCTGAGTTCAAATTCCAGCAACTTCATGGTTGCTCACAACCATCTGTAATGGGAACCGATGCCCTCTTCTGGTGTGTCTGAAGACAGCGACAGTATATTCACATACATAAAATAAACAATAAATACGTCTTTAAAAAAACACCCATATTATCAAGGGTCTCAGACTCTGTTCTTCCCTCGTGCTGCTAAGGAGTTGTTGCTCCTTGTCATCCACTCCTACCCCTGTGAGCAGGCTGCTGAGGAAATCGAGAGGAGGCCCCTCCGACCTCACTCTTCGACAAATGGAAGGGAAATAAAATTTGGGAGAAAAATTCAGAAACACCCTGAAAAGTTATTTTATTTATTTCTTCTTAAAGATTTATTTCATGTGTATGTTTTGTGAGCATGTATGACTATGCATCACTTATGTGCATTGCCCAGTCAGAGGCCAGAAGAGGGCATCATATCCTTTGAAGTGAATAGGAACTGTGAGCTGCCACAGGGGTCCTGGGAACCACACCAGGGCCCCTAGAAGAACAGCTCATGAAAGGACACAGGGGGTTAATGAGGTTTGCAATAAAGACCTGAGAGAATACTGGTGTTCCTAAAATTCAGAATAATGTAATCCTTTCATAGGCTACATAGAACTAGAAAGTTACATTCTAACTACCTTCACATGAAGGGGAATGTCTTCAGTATTTGAAGAGGATGAAAAATTCACCATCTTGATTGTGATAGTTATACAACTACAGATATAGCAATGGATTTTGCTATATATAAATTCTATGAGTGGTTCTCACTATTGAGAATGGCTGTATATGAAATCCTGTGACAATGACATGCTCTCATGGTTTCTCTACAAGGAGTGGCTTGTGGGACGGCTGGCTCCACAGATCAAAAGAGCTTGGCAGTTTGAGACCGGGTCTTGAGACATAATATAGCTCAGGCTGTCTTTGAACTCACAACAATCATACCACCATACCTGGACCAAAATCAGATTTTTGATACATGAAGATGTTTTGTTTTAACAGAAAAATGCCCTTGTGAGGAGGGTTGTGGAGAATGCAAACTCTCCTGCCACAGTGTACATGCCAATGTCAGAGAACAACTTTCAGGAGTCAGCTCTCTACTTCAGTAATGGGTTCCTGGGATCGAACTCAGGACAGCCATGCTCTGTTATATGACATAAGATACCTAATACATGGGCTGTCGCATATTTCTACCATCCTTCTTTGAACTATTTACTTAGAATATTATTAGAGAAATATGTAGGTTTTTGGTGTTTCTTTTCAAACTTGGTGTATACAAAATTAATGTTAATATTTACTGTTTTCTTGTTAGTAAGAAAAATTTCAAATCTCATTTGCAGTAGATTAACAATGAATCTGAAGAAAATTAAAACATCCTTTTTGTTTTGTTTAGTTTTGTTTTGTTTTGTTGAGACAGGGTCTCGAGTAGCTCAGGCTGACCTCAAACTCACTATATGACTGAGACTGACCTTGACCTCTTGATCTACTTGCCTCCATCCCCCAGGGCTGAGACTGTAGGTATGCACCACTATGCTTGGCCCCACAGAATACTTTTGAACTCAGTACAGCTAGCAAGAAGTATGCTTAATCACTGTGAGGGAGGGAAGCTGAGCCATATTGAGCCATTGTTGACCTGGCTCTCTCACAGGGTATCTGCAACTCCCACCTTGTGTTAGAAGAGCCGTCCTCCATTGTGCAGCTGGACTACAGCCAGAAAGTGCTGCTCGTGTCCACCTTGCAGAGAAGCCTGCTCTTTTACACAGAAGAGAAGGCTGTCAAGCAGATTGGATCCCAGCCAAGGAAAAGGTAAGCGTTAGGCGTGCCACATGGCTCTCAGTGTTGACCCTTAGTTCTCCTAGGTTTCCTATTAGCCATGTGGAGCCCACAGCCAACTAGCTTGGAGTTCCTGGTAGCCTGTGCCTGCCACTTACTTTATGGAGTCTAATAGAAAGAGCAAGTCTTCTAGTTTGAGGAGATGCAGGCCCTGAGAGCATAGCCAGTGCACCCCAAGGCTTGATCTGAGAAACATTGAGGGCAGTAGTCTATGTTACTCTAGACATGGTTTCTCTCTAGAGTCCTGAGAACTCAGCATCTTTGTGCCCCTGGCTGCTGCTGTGCTCCACACTGGTAGGTGGTGGCCAAATGAGACTGGGTAGCCTGGCAGATGTGGGCTTCTCCCATCATGGAACCAAAAGGCAGACTCAGGTCTTACTGACAGACATGGCAATGGCTATGGAGTACAGTGCGGAGTGCTCTAGAAATGTAAGTGGACATCCGCTCAGCCTAGGGTCAGAGAAGAGTTTCTTCAGGTGTGAGGACTATGTGCTGGTTAGGAGAGGCTAAAATGGGCAGGGTTCTAGACTAAAAGAGTATCTCCTATCACTTGCTGGAGCGACAACAAAGAGAAGGGCGAGGACTTAGGGCTCCCCACAGGCTAGCCGTGTGGCAGAAGGAACATACAGATCCTGCATTTTACTGTCCTCCAGCAAGAAAATGAGCTTGTAGCCCTCCATAGCCACTGTGTGTGGACATGAAGGGAAGGGAGGGTAGGGAGGGGCAGAACAGTGGAGGACTTTTAGCTGAGGAGGGCTGGGAGCCAAGTGAGTGTTGGGAACCTGCTCTTGAGAAGCTTTGGCAGTTAGAGGACCCCAGCTTACGTCTTCCTTTCAATAAAGGGACATTGTTGCCTGCACAGGTTTGGGACAGGATGACAGTGAGCTAATGGATGTTGAGAGGGTTTGAGGCAGATTGGAGAATAAGGAGATTAACAGGCATGGGAAGGTCTCCCCGGAGCTGGTGGTGCCATCGGTGACGAGTGTCAAGGGAGAGGAGGATGAGGTCAGACAAGACACAGCCAGTTTCTGATGTATTTGTAGTCTGTCCCGGGCCCAGTTCTCTGCAGCAACACTAGGTTTATTCTCCCTGCTCAGTAGCAGTCTTCATATTAGAAGTTCCTCCCGTTCCCTCTTTGGCTCCTGTGTTCTCTTCTGAATCCCTTCTTACTGCCATCAGTAATCTAGCGTGCACTCAGTGAGCTGAAACCTGTGGGTCTGCCTTCTGCTGTCCATATAAAGTATACTCTATGCCAAGGACTGGCCCAATCCGCAGGAACTTCTCAGAGGACGGCAACTTTATGTCTGACCTCTGTCTCAGCATCTGTCATGTGCCGCCGTAGGTTTTGGTGACAAGGGTGAGGCTGTCTGTGTGCTTCATTAGGCAAGTGCTCAGGAAGGCTGCTTCCTGGGCTGGTTCTTGCCAGCTGCCTTCTGTCCGCTCCTAAGCTTACAGAACTCCTGTAACAGAAAACACCCTCCAAGCCAGCTCTCGCTAGGACCCTTCCTAGTGTACAGATGCCTGCTGTACTGGTGAGTGGCTCCTGGTGCCAACTCACCCTCATCTTTCACATCCGCACACCCTCCTGCACCACATGGTTTGATAGGTTTCAGTTCACTGAGTGCAGGGTAAAAGAAGTGCTCTGGTACATACAGTGAGCAAAACAGAAGAGGTCCCAGAAGAAGAAGGAAAGCAAACTTAAAACTGGATCCCCAAACAGATTATCTGACAGGAAAGGCGAGAGGGAATGGCACTGCTTGCTTAACTAGAATTCCTTTGGGCTTTTCTCGTTAGGGGACCTCTCCAGCACAAACCCACTAAAGGCAAGAGTCAGGCACAGTCCGATTACACAGTTGTCTGTGAAAACTCTGTGGACTCAAAACAGCTGATTAGTCTAATGATCTTTGTTCTAAAGCTGAATCTGATATATGATATCCCCTCCTTAGATCCTATCCAGGGGGATTTAATTTACTAAAGCGCCATCAGGGTCTAGTGGGATACCTTCATGCAGAAGAGCTCTCCACCCCCAGACATGCATGGGGAGCAAGAAGCTATGGACTACGAGGGTGTGGCGCACGGCAGCTCCTCAGGCAGGAGACTGGGAATGGCACACACTTAGTTTTGAGCTTAATGAAGCTTTCTCATTCAGTCTCACTCACCTGGGGTATGGAAGTTTAGCTTCCTAAAGACTGGTACACGAAGATCTCAGAAGACTAATAATGACTCACGCCAAGGCCCTTTCTACTATTTAGAGAAAGAATAAGCAAGGCGCAGAGTTGAGCTAAATCTCTTCAGTTTAAACTTTGGTCAAAATCTGAGCATTGACAAAGATGTCAAACAGTGAGAGCTCCTGAGAATTCAGTTTGGGACAGGGGCAGGAGCCAGGTGGGTAGACTGGAGTAAGTACATTGGTTGTAAAGTTGAGTGCAGCAACTCAGCAGTCCTATTCCGGAAACAGCTTGGACAAACTCTCAGGCCTTTATGCTAGGAAAATAGTTTAAGAAGGCCAGGCATGGTGACACAGGTCTGTAATCCCAGCAGAGGTAGGCCTGCTCTGCCCAGTGAGTTACAGGCCATTCAGGGTCACTTATTGAGACCCTGTCTTAGAAAACCAAAACAAAAACAAAAACAAAAAATAGGTTAAGAAAAAGGCTGGAATGTGGCACAGATAAAGAATTTTACCTAACAGGTGTGAAGCTTGGGTTCCACTCCTAGTTCTGTACCAAACAAAAAATAATTGAAATCCCAGCCAAGTGGCCTGAGTTCCTGTCTAACATGGACTCGGCCCTGAGTTCAATCTCCAGCCACAAGGGAAAGAAAAAGAAAAGGAACAAAATGTCTTAGATGGACTCAATGATGCACACCTGTAATCCCAGCTCTTGCAAGGTAGGGACAAGAAGATCAGAAGTTCAGTGTCCTCCTGATATTTATCCTGTATAGCAATCATCATGGCCTAGCAAATTCCATGCTAGCCTTGGCTTCAGGAAATCCTGTCTGGAAACAAAGCAATAACAGTAACAAACTGGTAATAAGATCGAATAATTATTTGTTTTTTTAAGATTTTATTTAGAGCTGGGCTTAGTAGTGCATACCTTTAATCTCAGTACTGTGCACTCAAGAGACAGACACAGGGGGATCTCTGTGAGTTCCAGGCTAGCTAGAGCTATTTCACAGAGAAACTTTGTTTAGGGAAGAAAAATAAAAGAAAGAAAAGAAAAAGATTTCACTTACTTGTTTTTAATTAAGTGCGTGCATGCGTGTCTGTCTGTCTGTCTGTCTGTCTGTCGGGGTGAGTGTGGTGTCTGAGGGGCCGGTGCAGAGCATGGTTTTCCTGGGTGGGTTGTGGGCTGCATTGTTACGGGTGCTGGAGTCAAACTCAGGCCCACTGTCAAACCAGCACCTAAACATTAGATTCATAGACATGTATACTTCCCCCAAATCCACACAGAGTCCAGTATTCCAAGGAAACATTTTGTAGTGATATATATGTATTTTTTTAAAACATTATCAAGCCAAGTGTAGTAGTTATAGAATAGAATCTAAGAGAGTAAGACAGTAAAATTTTGAATTTGAGTTCAACCTGGGAGATCTTAGCTCAAAAAAAGGGATAATGTTAAAAATTGAATAAGTTATAAAAAACTATGCAACAGTCAAAATGAATAAGCACTATAGTGTTTTTGTTTTGGTTTGGTTTTTTTGGGGGGGGTTGTTGTTGTTGTTGTTGTTGTTGTTGTTGTTGTTTTTGGTATTTTTCGAGACAGGGTTTCTCTGTATAGCCTTGACTGTCCTGGAACTCACTCTGTAGACCAGGCTGGCCTCGAACTCAGAAATCCGCCTGCCTCTGCCTCCCAAGTGCTGGGATTAAAGGCATGTGCCACCACTGCCCGGCTACTATAATTACTAAGTAATTACTTAGTAATTACTTTAATTACTAAGAAGTGTCTATGTGTGCACGCTCTGTCTATGTGTATGTGGTTAATAGCTCATAGCTGTTCATATTGAAGATCTGTGTTTCTTCCCATCATTCACATTGGGTGGCTCACCCACCTAGTCCAGTTCTAGAGAATCTTGTGCACCAGAAAAGGGTGTCGGATCTCATTACGGTAGTTGTGAGCCACCATGTGGTTGTTGGGGTTTGAACTCAGAACCTGTGGAAGAGCAGTCAGTGCTCTTACCTACTGAGCCATCTCTCCAGCCCAGCACATACTCTTTAAAAAAAAATTTTTTTTTTGTTAGATTTAATCATTGTATTTACGTATTTAAAAAAATTTTGAGGTCAGGTATCTCTGTAAATTTCTGATGGTCCTAGAACTTTTTTTGTAGACCAGGCTGACCTTAAACTCAGAATTCCTCCTGCCTCTGCCTCCCAAATGCTGGGATTAATTAATTAATTAATCCATCATGACTGGCTAGATTATTAATTTTCTGTGTGTTTTGCTTGCATATCTGTATGTGTGTGCTTGGTGCCCATGGATTGCATGGGACTGCAGTTAATGGGATGGTTGTGAACAGTGTGGGGTTGCCAGTAATCAAACCTAGATCTCTGAAGTGCCACAAGTGCTCATAACTGCTAAACCACCTTTTTTTCCTTTGAGATTTATTTATTTATTTTACGTGTATGAATGTTGTATTTGGATCTATCTATCTATCTATCTATCTATCTATCTATCTATCTATCTATATCACATGAGTGCCTGGAACCAAAGGAAGTCAGAAATGGGTATCAGATCCCTTAGACATGAGTTACGGTTGGTTGTGGGTGCTGGGGACCAAACCTGAGTTTTCTACAAGAGCAGCAGTGCTCCTAACCACTGGGCAGTCTCTCCAGCTCCCACACATGCTTTTATGTGTGTGTTGGGAATTTCATAGTTTTTTTTTTTAATATGTATGAGTACACACTGTAGCTGTACAGATAGTTGTGAGCCTTCATCTGGTTGTTGGGAATTAACTTTAGGACCTCTACTCATTCCAGTCGGCCCCACTCACTCAATCCTGCTCACTCCAGCTCAAAGATTTATTTATTATTATAAATAAGTACACTGTAGCTTTCTTCAGGCACACCAGAAGAGGGCATCAGATCTCATTACGGGTAGTTGTGAGCCACCACGTGATTGCTGGGATTTGAACTCATGACCTTTGGGAGAGCAGTAGGTGCTCTTACTCACTGAGCCATCTCACCAGCCCTATTTTATAGTTTTATAAGAAAATAATATCAAGCTTGAAGATGGGAAGGAAAACTAGTACCTTTGATGTGTTTGGAGAATTCTGAAAGAGACATAGATGAGCTACTTCAGATGTGAGAAATGCTTTTCATATAAGAAACTATGGAGTGATGGTAGCCATCAGACTCTAGAAGGAGCAGCATGGTGAGCAGGGGCAGCCCTGGACATGTCAGCTTTTGTTTTGTAACAGGTTGTAGTAGTGGCTGTGTGGGGTTGCTGCCAGGATTAAAGGGAGAATGAACATAAATAAAGTATGAGACACAAGCGAGCTGTGGTGGGAACTGTTGATGCCACAGGTGGTGTGTACAGATGGTGTGTACAGGTGGTGTGTACAGGTGGTGTGAAGGCATGGTGGAGCCTGGATACAAGGATGCCAGTGTGACTTAGCACCCAACAAACAGTAGAAAGGAAAAGCAATGATTTGTTATTCAGTAGATTCCTAGAGTTGATATAAGGAATTGACAATTGAATCACTTCCAGTTAGTCCATGCCTGTATTTTTTTTTCCTTTCTTTTCATTTTTTTCTTCCGATTTTAGTACTGGGAAATTTGGTGCTTGTTTTATACCAGGACTGTGTAAGCAAAGTGATCTGACCCTGTATGCAGCCCGACCTGGGCTCCGGCTGTGGAAGGCTGATGTCCATGGGACCGTTCAAGCCACATTCATCCTCAAAGATGTCTTTGCTGGAGGAGTCACGCCTTTCGAGCTCTACCCTCGTCTGGAGCCCTCTGATGGGGGAAGCTGCAGCTCGCCTGAGAAACACCTGGGGCTCGTTTCCTGCTTCTTCCGAGAAGGCTGGGTGTTGAGCTGGAACGAGTACAGTATCTATCTTCTGGACACTGTCAATCAGGTGTGTAGGAGAAATGCACCTGCCTTTGGGGGTCACAGGGCAAGAGGAGGGTTCGAGACCACAGGTGTTCAGCCGCTGGGCTTCTAGGAAGAGGGAAGGAGCAGTTGTTAACTCTGGTGTTATTCTTCCCCTTTGAGATAACCAAGGACATCAAACAGAGTTCTGTAATTTGTTTTGTTTTGTTTTGTTTTTTTGAGACAGGGTTTCTCTGTGTAGCCCTGGCTGTCCTGGAACTCACTCTGTAGACCAGGCTGGCCTCGAACTCAGAAATCCACCTGCCTCTGCCTCCCAAGTGCTGGGATTAAAGGCGTGCGCCACCACTGCCCGGCTGTAATTTTTAGTTTAAAAAAAAAAAAACTTGTTTTTTGATATTCATAGTCTTACACTGCTAAGAAACTAGATATTTTGGGGTTTTTTTTTAAAGCCCCAATTAAACTTGTTCATTATAATCTTTGATTCATTTTTTTAAATTCCACTTAATGTGTGTGTATGCAAACTCACATGTGCCTATTTGTGATCATACCTGCGTGTCCTGGCACCTATGTGGTGGTCAGAGGACAGCTGGTGGGAGTTGTTTCTCTCCTTCCACCTTGGGTCCCAGAGATTGAACTCAGATACCTGATTTGATGGTACGTGCCTTTCTCTTTCTTTGCCTGCCAAGCCTCGTACCGACCGATCAGCCTTCCCTTCCTGTTCTCTCCTTTACATGTCCAAGTGTATGTGTGTACGCATGCATGCATTTTTCTTGTGGTTGGATTTAGGGTGTTTGTGCATGGTAGACACATGCTCTGCCTCTTCTGAGCTACACCGTCAGAAGAGGGTGGGTTTGGTTTCAGCTTTGCATCTTACTCGTGGATGCTGAGCAGACGCTGTGCTACAGAGCTGTATAGCTCTGTTTTTGTTTTTCGTTCTTTTGAGGCAGGGACTCACTCACTCAGCTGCCCAGGCTGATGTTGACCCCTTACTGTAGCCCAGGTAGGCTTTGAACTTTTGATTGCTTTTCCGCAGCCTGCCAAGTACCTGGGATTATACAGTGCTAAAGAGTCTTTATAGATCCTATATTTTCTGACTACCCAATTACTGTATGATCCCACCCAGTGAAGACTCAGATATGACAGACAGAGTAACTCTGAGGACTGGCTCCCAGTCCTGCTGGTGCTGCCTAGGAGTAGGCTCCCTGTCTGGTGTGCTCTCCCTGTGTTTTGTTTTGTTTTGTTTTCCCCCTTTGCATCTTAACCAAAGACAAGCATACTATTTTGCCCCCGCCCCCCACCCCTTTCTTTTCAGAAACTAACTGGCATATCTTGGCAACTTTCCAGTACCATTACCTCATGGTGGAAAACAATTTCTGCCTAAATCGGGTGCTAACAGATCACTCCCAGAATCTGATTTAGGACTTGAAGCAAAGCTGTTTGGTTTCAGTTACTTCTTGTCCTACCATCAGAGCTTCTGGCCTGCCCCATTCCCAACCTTTCACCTCCAGAATCCAGGCCAGGCTCTCTTTCCTCCACATGAGCTCTGTGGGCCTGTGGCACAGCAGCTCTAGAGAGAATGTCCCCAGAGAATCAAAGTCATCGCTCCCACTGACACCTCTAGTTTCTGCCATGCTTGGTGACTCTTTTGGTGCAGTGGTAACTTGGCCCTGGAAACCTCGGAGCTGCCTGAGTAGGGCACAAGGGTTCCGGATTGGGGGGTCACCTTCTAGCCCTGCATTTGTTTCTTTGGTTTCTCCCATTGTGGATGACTTAACTTTTCTCCTAGGTGTCTGTGGGACTTGTTAATTATTGCCTTTCAGACATGTTGTAACTGTGCATCAGCTTTTCATCTGAGCACCTTACGTGCACCTCTCAGTGTATATGTAATTAACTACCTAGGCAGGGACATAGAGACAGTGTGTCTGTGGACAGACACTATCTGCATCTCTGTGAGGTACCATGATTGGCAGCTTTTGGAACCTAATGTCATGTTCCCAGCTTTCCGTCAGGGCTACCTAACAGTTAGCAGAGGACCTAGGCCCCGTGTCCTCTGCAGTGAACTCATCTCTTGTGCACACTGTCAGCTGTAAAGCAAGAACTGTTTTAGATTAGTGTGGACTCAGGATAACCCTATGTAGTACTATCCGCTTTTAGCCAGACACCATTTCCCTCCCTTCTTTCAATTCAAGACTTTCCTAGTTTTCTATAGGAAAGCACACAGTAGGGGCACTTGTTGGGTGGTGTATCATTCCTAATCCATCCAGGTTTGTAGTACAGGAGACACGGGACACAGGTTAGCAACTCAGGATGACAGTGTTCAGGCAGCACTTCCTAAGGCAGAGCCTGCCCAGTGAGTAGAGTAGGAAAGGAAGCTCAGCACAGAGAAAAACCTGCGCTCCATGCATAGGCTGAGGAACTGGGCTGGGCTTTGGCCTGACACTCCATTTCAGTGAAGCACAGCATAGGCAGGATGACAGGTGGCGCAGATTGGCAGAGCCCCTGCCCTAACAGGGAATGAGCTTCATGTGATAAGAAGGGGAGAGCAGTGGGTCAGGAGACAGTGCTAAGAGGTGGGAGAGGCCGCACCGGCCATCATGGCGGCTCACTGCCAAGGTGTATACTGAAGGTTGCACATATCGAATACTGTCCTGCTGAGGGTTGAATGGCTTCTATGAGTTTTCCAGGAACTGCCATGACAAAATTCAATAATTACTCACAATTACTTGAATTATCACACCTGCTTGTTTATTGCTTGGTTACGTGTTTGTTTGTTTTGACAGGCCACGGTTGCTGGTTTGGAAGGACTGGGTGATATTGTGTCTGTCTCCTGCACAGAAAATGAAATCTTTTTCCTAAAGGGAGATAGGAACATTATAAGGATTTCAAGCAGGCCTGAAGGACTCGCATCCATAGGTTTGTATTAACTGCCAAGTGTGCTGTGTGTGCTGTCAGTCCTCTGCTCTCTAGAGTGTCCGTCCTGCTTAGGGTAGAAAAAGTGCACCAGAAGTCAGGTGCAGTGCTGCATACCTCTAACCCCAGCACTCAGGGAGGACAGCCAGGGCTACCCAGAGAGGCCCTGTCTTGAAGAATCGAAAAAAAGTTCCATCACTGGGGTTTACTTAAACAGGGAGGTATTTAGAGGCTCGTCGTAGAGGTAGTCTGTGAGTTTAAGGTTGTTAGGCAGTCTGATGGTGGTGAGCTTTCTCCGAGTGTGAAGACAGGTGGTTGGGTGAACGGAAATGAGAAATCAGAAACCACCTGACTCGTCCAGGTGCCCTATCTGAAACTATGTGTGCTGAATGTCTCTGAGGCACAGGGTTGTATCATTCTAAAACAATGACATTTGTAATTTACAGCACATCTCTTGCCCTAGACGCAGACCGTCCTTTGGGATTGTTATTTCCCCTGTGCTTTGGATCTTATTTTATGGTTCATGCAAACCGTAATAGTTTTTGTTTATTTGTTTTGATTTAGACTGGATCTTATAGCCCAGGTTGGCCCAAAGTTGCATTCCTTCTGACTTAGCCTCCTAAGTATTAGAATCACAGGTATCTGCCACAGAAGCAGGCTCTTGCTTGGCTTGGCTTGTCTTGGTTAGTTGGTTTTGCAGGGCCCTTGCACGTGTTAAGTACACACTCTATATCTGCTAATGAGCAAAGACCTGTAACATGTTTTCAGGCAGCTTGGTGTAGCTGGGGCTCGCTGCTGAACTTGCCTTTGGGGGTGATATAGCATGCCAGCCTCTCCTTACCATCGCCACTTATCTTCCCCAAAGTAGAGAGTGGGTTGGGGTGAATATTCTAAAACCAGGGTTCCTACAAGAAGTGAGTGCATGTAAGATTTATGAGCTGTATAAGAAGGTCCAGCATGGCTCACAGAGAGAGCAGTGGCCTAGCACTGCTGCATGGGAGAACTTTATCTGTGGAACTGACTGCTTCAGATGTTCACTGGCCATCTGTGGTTTGAGGTACTTCAGGTGGCGAGTGCTACTAATAATTTGAATTTGAACTTGCTTAATTTTAATTAATTTGAGTCTTGGAAGTCACATTGCTAGTGACATAGCATGGCACAGTTCTAGACCTGGTACTCCCATTACTTTGTGTGATCTTTGGCAAGTCGTCGCAGAACAGAGTTAAGTCTCTCTCCTCGCCAGTTATACTCAGGCACCCACAGTCAGCTTAGTGACATCCCTCAGAAGAATGATTGTGCCTCAAGGATACGAGTCCGTGAGTTTTCTTGGTGGCTGTGACCTGGCACCTTGTACAGTGCACAGCACCCAGCAGATGCTCAGTCAAAGTGCACAGCGCTTTGGTGTTGAGGTGTTGAAACTGGAAGCTCTAGCCCTGGAACCTCAGTGCTTTGTTGAGTGGAGAGAGGTCCACTGCAATGAGACATTTACTGGCTCGTTAACACAGGACTCATATCGCACACTGGGCCTTCACCCTGCTCCATGCTTGCATTGACGCTGACCTTCATATGTCTTCTGCCGGCAACCCACTCTACTGGGAAATTACTTCTCTTCCTTGGATTTCAAGAAATTTAACTAGAATGCTTCTTAGATAATATCAAAGTATAAGGAAAGCATAGTATAAGTAGGGAATTTAACTAGACCCTTCTTGATATAGAAACATTTATAAAAGTTTCTAAAACTAAAATGAGAAGTGTTTTATATTTAGTGGTGTTTGCAAAAGACAGCTGCAGTGAATCATCTTACTGACCTTAACTATATGAACTTCCTGGGACACACAGGCCCCTGGAATCTCCTATGCGATTCTTTCAGTTTCTCTGGGTTTGGAGAATTTGGAATTGCTTGATTTCTTTAGCAGGATGAAGTTGCGTGTTTCGTGGCTGCTGGTGCCCAGGCTGTCAGGCTGAGTGCTGCACTTTGCCATCTCCCAAAGAGCCAGCAGTAAACCAGTCTCTTCTTTCTCAGTGAGAGACGGTCCAGAGATGGCAAGATGCTCAGAGCAGGTCCGTGGACAGCATCTGGAGAAGTCACTGGGGGCCACTGTTTGTGACACAAGGCTTCGAGGCTCTTCTGTGGCCAGTTCTGTGGCCAGTGAGCAACGAAGCAGGAGCAGTTCACTCAACTCCACGGACAGTGGCTCTGGGCTGCTGTTGCCTGCATTCCAGGCTGCCCCTGAGCTGGGCCAGAGTGCTCAGCCATCCTCACAGAGATTCAGTGTCATCAGCTCTGAAGACTTTGACCAGGAGCTTATTGTGAAACCTATCAAAGTGAAGAAGAGGAGGAGGAAGAGAAAGACAGGTACTGTCCGTGGGCAAGCACACACTTACTCATGTGGCACCTAGGGTAGCCTGGCCAGAAACTTTGGGGATGTGTACATCAACTGGGAAGGGATGATGCTTCTCACTAAAGCGCCAGTTGCCGCTCTTGGCAAACAGAGAACTTCACACACTGAGTGAACTCTTCCCCGCACATGAACAGTGCATACATACACACAGAAGCATCTCTGTAGGGCCTGTGTTGGTCGGGCACTTATCCATGTGCTCAGGCTCTGATTGAAGGCTCTGGATTTTGCTCTTTAATATTTAAGATAATACTTACTATAAGATGTTGGCTTGCCGGGCGGTGGTGGCGCACGCCTTTAATCCCAGCACTTGAGAGGCAGAGGTAGGCAGATATCTGAGTTCCAGGCCAGCCTGGTCTACAGAGTGAGTTCCTGGACAGCCAGGGCTACACAGAGAAACCCTGTCTCGAAAACAAAACAAAACAAAACAAAAAACAAAACAAAAAGATGTTGGCTTACCATGTATACCATTCATTAGACCAGAGAGACATTACAAACATGTGGGACAATCATTGAAACAGGGATTTGTGTTGCTATATTTGCTAGACATTTTACATTTTGTGTTGACCTTGTTACTAGATATGGGATTTAACTATTTTTAGAACTATATTAGTTTAGAACTATATTATATAGAACTATTTTTTTTTTCTTTTACTGAGGTAGATATCTGTGTAACCCTAGGTGTCCCTGAAGTCACAGAGCTCTTCCTGCCTCTGGCTCCCACATGTTGGGATCGAAGGCTTGCGCTACCACCCAGGCCACATAGAACTTTTTAAGCGCTTTGCTCCTAGGTGCTTTTTTTTTTTTCTTGGTTTTGGTTTTTCGAGACAGGGTTTCTCTGTGTACCCCTGGCTGTCCTGGAACTCACTCTGTAGACCAGGCTGTGCTCGAACTCAGAAATCCGCCTGCCTCTGCCTCCCAAATGCTGGGGTTAAAGGTGTGCGCCACCACTGCCCGGCCTCCTAGGTGCTCATTGAGGCTTGCAGCTAAAGACTGCTGCCGTGTTGAAAGGAGCATTAGTAAGCGCTTATGCATTTTGGCGAGTTTAAAGGATGGTCTGTAACCCACACACTTCATTGCTGCTCCACTCCCTCAGCACTGCACTAGTGAGAGTCACTGTCTAGTGACCTGTCTATTTCACTGGACATTGCTGGACTAAGATCACTTTTACTTAACAGGTTTCTTCTTTTCCTTCCTCTTCTTTTTATGGGGATGTGAGAGCAGAGTCTCACCAAACAGCTGAGGCTAGCCTGGAACTTACTATGTAGCTCAGACCGGCTCTAAACTCAGAGCTTCCTGTTTTACTTCCCAAATTCTGGGACTATAAAAATTAATTTATACCCAACTAAATATCCTTCATTTAAAATATTTTTTTCCTTGAGCCAAATGCTTTTTTAGTACTTTGGTTGTTTCCATAGAGTCATGCCTTACTTGAATGTTCTTATTTTAAATCAGAAGGTGGAAGCAAGAGCACCTGCAACAGTTCCCTCGAGTCAACTCCCTGCTCCGAGCTCCCTGCTGACAGCCCCCAGTCCGTGACCTCAAGTGTTCTGGGCAGTAGTGTGGATCAGTTGAGCACAGAGTCTCCAGACCAGGAGAGCAACCCCAGTGGTGAGGTGGATGGGATCCCACGGGAGAGCAATGACCCTGAAGCATTCCATGTCCTGGAGGTGCCTGGCCCTGGCCCTGACCCAGTGGATGAAGAAAATCTCACTAGAAAGGAAGCTTCCCAGTGTGACCACACACAGGACACAGACCTGCTCAGTGGAGTGTTGGCTTTACCCTTGCAGCCAGAGAACAATGTGGGAGCTGTTGACATCATCTCAGGCCTTGAAGAGGAGCCTGATCCTGCTGCTGATGCTGCAGTACGTTCAGAGTTATGCCTGCAGGGACAGAACAGCTCTGCTAAGGAGCAGGAGGCAGACACCATGGAGGTCAGTGACCCCCAGAGCACTTTTTCTGAAGCCCCTCTTCTGGACTCAAGTATGCTGCCTCCCAGCCTCAGCTGGCCCCCAGGTGCTGAGCAGTGGCTGCCTGGGATTGGAGTCTATGAGGTCAGCACTGAGGAGGCCAGCCCAGAAGCAGATATCCTGAGCCAGGTGGAGGTCCCTAGCCACCTGAGAGCAAATCCTAACACAGGTCAGAAGGAAACACCCACTTTTGAATGTGACATGGGAAATGCGGAAGTACCCGTGACTCCTCTTGCCTCTGCCTCGGTGGCCAGCACCCATGCACATTGGCTGGACCAACCTTTCCAGGATCAGGCAGTGACATCCAGTGATGAGGAAGATATTTATGCCCACGGACTCCCATCTTCATCTTCAGAGACAAGTGTCACAGAGCTTGGAGCTGGTCGCGCTCTGCAGGACCTGAGCCAGCCAGGTGCTGATGATACCACACTGCTCAAGGCAGATCAGGTCTGTGTGCTGATTCAGGAAACATAACTAGTGTGGTGGCTGCGGCAGACATTTTCCTTCTTATGGAAATCGTAGTACTGCAAAATCGCAGCTTTGAAGTCTAGGTTTGGGGGAATTTCCAATACAGGGACTCTGAATCATTTGAACTATATTAATTCTGATCCTACTCAGTTAACCTCCTACCAATAAAAGTGGAATCTTTCAAGGCCACAGCAGTAAGGGCACTTAAGGTAGCCTGGGGTCATTGGAACACCACTGTGCAGAGAACTGTTTGCCCTAAGCACATATGAGGTGGGTAGTTCCTGCCTTCCCCAGAGTCCATTCACTTGTAGGAACATCAGTGTGAACTGGGGACCTCTCTGGAAAGGCTGTTTCTGCGGTGTCCTCAGAGCGACCCAGGACACCCTGCAGGATGAAGCCCCCAGTCTGCAATGGGGCCTCTTGGCCAGTACAATGTATTGTTCTTGGGAGTTTTATATTTAAAATTACTTTTAAAAACAGAGTCTCTAACTCATTATGTGCACCAGACTGGCCTTGGACTCAGAGTTCCACCTGCCTCTGCCTTGTGAGTGCTGGCATCAAAGTCTCGTGCTACCCGCCTAGCCCCAAAAATGATGTTTAAGCATTGATTTTCTTTGGCATGTAAGTCTTAGCAAATATGTCTGGCTTCCGAGCTAGCCATGTATCAGCACATTCCCTAGTAGCTGATGTGAGGCCCACCCCTGCATCATCAGTGCTGAGAGCTTGCACCATCTGTAGCTCTGGGCTGGGCACTTCACACTTCAGTTGCTTCTTTAAAAATAAACTAAGGCTGGGTGCTGGTGGCACATGCCTTTAATCCCAGCACGTGGGAGGCAGAGGCAGGCGGATCTCGTGAGTTCGAGGCCAGCCTGGTCTACAGAGTGAGTTCCAGGACAGCCAGGGCTATACAGAGAAACCCTGTCTCGAAAAACCAAAACAAAACAAAAAAACAAACAAAAAAAAAAAATCTAGGGTGGCTGGAGACATAGCTTAGCAGTTAAAGAGCACTGACTGTTCTTCTAGAGTTCCTGAGTTCAATTCCCAGCAACCACGTGGTGCTCACAACCATCTGTACTGGGATCCAATGCCCTCTGCTAGTGTGTCTGAAGACAGCTGCAGTATACTCAAATACATTAAATAAATCAGTCTTTAAAAAACAAAACTAGGACACGGGTGCAGTTGCTCCTGTTATATGGAGGAAGAAGTTGAGCCTCAGAAGAGTAAAGCAGTGTATGCAGCAGGTCACATTACAAGTGAAGATCAGGATGGCCCAGGACTCTCCCCCATTCTCTGTGTTCTATCTTAGAAGTGAATGTGCCAGAACTTGGGCGGTTTGCTCAGCATCCTGCGCTCATCTTTTCAGTGCACTCTCCCTCGGTGCTCTTAACTGACGGTAGATGTGTCCATGCTGGGAGCTCACTGCAAGTGGCAGCTAGCTGTGGGCTCTTGTATCTGGGAAGCCAGGTGCATGCTCAGAGTTGATGTTGAGTGGGACTTGGATAAGGGTGTTGAGCCAAGTGCAGAGCTATGGGAAGCCACAGCAGTGTGAACACCTGACACAGTGTTAGTCGGCACATCACATGACTTTAGCTTAAGGAAGCCCTCGCCCATGGAAAGGGTCCTGGAGCTCTGAAGTTGTCTGCCAAGCTTTGCAGTACCTGGTCTTGCTCCAAATAGCCGACAAGCTGAGAAATGTTGGATTGTTTGCTTGTTTCTTTGTTTTTGAGGATAAGGGCTAAGTGAAAAGTTTGCTGTGGTGAACAAAGCCAGATAGAGAGAAGGTAGAAACCATTCTCTTTCCTAACACTAGCTTCCATATCGGGTATCTGTACAAGTGTGTCTAAAGTAGACCTTTATTTAGCTTTGACTTTTAAGCAAATCCTAGCTAGCACCATGGGACCAGCATGACAGGTCAGTGGGTTAGAGCTGACACCAGGCCTAAGGACCTGAGGACCATCTCTAGGATCCCTGTGGTGGAAGGGGAGAGCCAGCTCTCACAGGTGTCCTCTGACTGCCACGCGTGTGCTATGTGTATAGCACACTCATGTGTGCACATACACATGATTACAGTAAACAAGTAATACAAATGAAAAAATAGCAACAAAGCTTCAGTGTGCAAAATCCAACTGTTCCCCAGCAGGCCAGGGGCCCACAGCGTAGAGCAGGGTTTGAAAACCTGGAGTGTAGACGCTTGTCATGCTGTTCCCATGTAGACACTTGTCATGCTGTTCCCGTGTAGACGCTTGTCATGCTGTTCCCGTGTAGACACTTGTCATGCTGTTCCCGTAGGGTGTCTGTCATAGGTTAAGTGCACAGAAAGTTGATCTGCATACACGTGTTGATGATGAACACATCTCCTTGTATAAAGTAAGGTCTGTATAGAATAAAGCCAGGTTTGTGGATGTGATGTCATGCACTACCAGCACATGTGGCCTGTATCCTGTGCAGGGCATGTGCACCAGGATAGCTATAAACATAGCCCAATTGTCAAATCATAAACTTTAAATGTTATGTTTTCTTTTACAAACTTTTTTGTGGGCGGAGTATAACTCAGTTGTATGGTTCTTGAATGTGGACTTGGGAAGTGACAATGTCTTGTTTTGACAAGTGGTTGGATACACCTTTGAGCTTTACTTAGGCAGGGTACTGTGCCACGAGAAAGTGCTATCTGGGGATGTTGTGGGATCTTCCACAAGGACCACAGCTCCTATTCCAGAATATTTCTGGACTGGATTCAAGGAGAACAGGAGTAGGCAAGGCTTCTCAATGATCCTTTGACTTCAGTATCCTGCTTGCTTGTCTTGTTGATAACAGTATGGTGAAGGCAGCCGTGTCCCCTGCCACGGAACTCACTAGCCTCTGTCCTTATTAGTTTGCAGAGAGCTGGATGGGCTACTCGGGTCCTGGCTATGGCATCCTCAGCTTGGCGGTCTCGGAAAAGTTTCTCTGGTGCCTGGACTACAAAGGTGGCCTGTTCTGCAGTGCCCTGCCTGGTGCAGGGCTACGCTGGCAGAGGTTTGAAGATGCTGTCCAGCAGATGGCAGTCTCTCCCTCAGGTTCGCCTCCCAGCTCCCACTTCCCAACCCTCAACACAGCTCCCAGCTCACAGGACTGCTCTCCTCTGGCAACAGTAGTGTCAACAGATTGACCTTCCTACCAGCTTAGCTGGGTACTGTAAAGATCATGAATGCTTCCTTTGACACCTGTTAGGGTGAGCGGTGTTCAGCATACTTGCTTGATTTTTTTGGTTTTTTATTTTATTAATTGCAATGATAACATAAGGAACATATTTTGGTAAGCTATACAAATAATTTGAGTTTTGAGGTTTTTTTTTTTTTTCTCCTCATGTTGGAACACTAAATCCTCATAAAAATAATGTATTTCGGTTTGTCAGTGTTGCTGTAAAGCAACTGAAGTAGTGAAGACAAGCCTGTGGATATGTACTGGATGTGCTCCAGAAATCGGTTCCCTGACTGCAGTAGCAAAGGCCTCACACTTTTGTGCATTGTTTAGCATTTTAGTGAACCCATGGAGACTTTTTTGTTTGGTTTGTTTTGTTTTTTCGAGACAGGGTTTCTCTGTGTAGCCCTGGCTGTCCTGGAACTCACTCTGTAGACCAGGCTGGCTTCCAACTCAGAAATCCGCCTGCCTCTGCCCCCCAAGTGCTGGGATTAAAGGCGTGGGCCACCACACCTGGCCATGGAGACTTTTTTGATACAGTTCTGCGAGGCTGAGATAACTCCCTTATTTATGGAGACTCATTTACTTGTGGTTTTCTTTACTTCTGTTTGTTTTGTTTTTAGACATGGCCGTGCTGTGTAGCACAGACTGACCATGAATTCACTGTGGAGTTCTGGCTGGTCTCAGACTGGGTCCTCCTGCCTCAGCCTCCCAAGAGTTGGGGTTATAGGCATGACCCCACTGTGCTTCACTTGCATTTCCCCACTATGCTGGATGCGTGTTTATCTCTTCTGAAGCAGTGGGCATCACGGAGGAGAACAAATAAAGGGCCTTCCTGCTAAAACATTAGCTCACTAGCGTCTGCTCACTCTTCACCGTTTGCTAAAACATTAGCTCACTAGTGTCTGCTCACTCTCTTTCACGGTTTGCTTGGCACTTATTTTCCCCTGGAGACTCGGTGAGATAATAGCCCACTCCATTAGCTGGTGGTGTGTAATTGTATATCTTTATTTTTTTCCTGTTTCTGTCACACACTGTTAAGCTCATCCTCCTAGCCATTTAGAAGTGTTGGTTATCTGCTGATTGTATTAATTACTTGTTATTTTTCCAACCATTCCTTGATTGCTGTGGTTGGAGCTGTCTGTCTCTGTGAGATCATTTTTCTCAGCTGAGACCCACACGTCCTTTGGATGCCTCAGGCCAGGGAAGGGCTACAGGAGAAAGCTGTGTGCGTGACTACTCTGATCCTTGTAGCTCAGGGCATTCATTCCTTGGTATCCCTCACCTGGCCTAACGCCACAGCCTCCACCCACAGTGCATCTGGCCTGCTGCCCACCTTTCTCACTTCGTTTATCCATTCCTCAGAATTCTTTTGAATGAAAACATGCCAGCCCAACTCACATACACATAAGTGATCCAGAAAAGGCCCTTCCCGAGGTCCCCAAGGGCAGTGTTGGGCACTAATTGTGCCTCCTTCGTTAGTGGGCACGTACCTAATGAAATGTCACTTCTCTCCCACGACATGAGTGACTGCCTCTTGCCCAACCCTGTACTATGTGGTGGATTTGTCCTTACGTCTAGCCTTTAGATCAGTCCCAGAAGGTGGAAATGACCCACTTTCCAGTTGAGAAAAGTGAGACTTGGACACATTCATATGTTGTCCGACAACACAGAGCTGGTGCGTCTAAACTCTGACATGGTGGGCTCTTCCTGAATTGGAAGCAACAAGTTGTATTTTGGAAAGCTATCCCTGCAGGGCCAAGAGTGGAGCGTGTGCAGGTGAATCTCATGTCTATTGAGCAGTGAGTAGAGTTTCTTCTCCTAGGGGCTCTTCTCTGGAAGATTGAACAGAAATCCAACCGTGCTTTCGCTTGTGGCAAAGTCACCATCAAGGGGAAGCGGCACTGGTACGAGGCTCTGCCCCAGGCTGTGTTTGTGGCCCTGAGTGATGACACAGCCTGGATCATCAGGACCAACGGAGATCTGTACCTTCAGACAGGTAGTCGAAGGCCACATACATTGTCCTTGTCACTTGCTGAATCTGCAGCTAGTCACATTCTGAGACCAGTCACAGGATGCAGAGACTGAAAACCAAGTTAAGTGAGAACATTTCTAGAAGCAATGTTTTCCATGGAAGAGTAGTTCCCCCTGACACAGAATGGTCTGGGCAGGAAGGAATAGATGATTGAGTGCAGGGTAGGATGCTACCTAGGGCAGAGCCTGCCGGTGCCCATGCCCTGTGCATACCCTGGAGTATACAGGCCGAAGAGGAAAGTAGGCATAGCCATGATGTGACAGACGTCTCCCTCTCTTCTCAGCTAGATCACAGCCCAGCACATAGTTACATGTAGATTGGGGGGAAAACAACAAGAAGTAACTTGCTGTAAATAGCGATTGACTTGTTCTAGGAAACTGCCCTTAGGGAAACCTTTAGCTGCTAGACCTGGCACAGTGGGACTCGTTTTTAAAAATACACTGTAATGAGTCAGTGTACTGGCAGCAGGGGGAACTGTGTACTGTCAGGGGGAAATGGCCTTGGGAGCGAGGCTCTGTTTGTGCTGTCAAGAGGCCATATTGGATTTACATGAAGATTGATCTAGTCATTTAATACTGATTCTGAGAACATGGCTTCATCTTTGAAGTGAGCTATCAGCTACAAATGGTTCTCCACCTGGCTCTGTCTCAGGGTTGGAGGTCATCACCTGGCCATCAGCACTGCCAACTTCATGGACATGTGTGGGGCTCTAGCCTTCAGCTTCATTTATTCTCGTGTATTTCAGTGGAAATCGGAGGCTCTGATACACGCGCGCACATCTAGCTTCCAGGGCATTTGACTTGGTCATGGCAGGAAAGGGGATACTTTGGACCTACACATAAGAAAGGAGCAGGTGACCTCCAACCATGGTGTCAGAGCAGTTCCCAGAGCTGTGTTCATATCATCCTGCCCCTTCTTGTCCTATTGAATTGGAATCTGTGGTTGGCACCAATTTGCAGAAGTCCTACGGGCAAATCCTCGTAGTTGCAAACTCTGCTGGTACCCCTGTGATCATACTACTAGGACATACCTGATGGCCAAAGCTGTAGAACATGGGATTTACATATTATCTGTCCAGCCTTCTCCCTCAGTAGTTGCCTTTGATGTCATTTAGATACATGACGCATATTACTGACAGGCCACACAGAGGAGAGGGAAGCTCCCTGGAGCTCCGACTGCACAAGCCTTGCAGTATGATAAGTCTGTGGTTTTACCTGAGCAGTTGTACCTGAAAAGGTGTCTCTTATTAAAGACCACAGATAGACCACACAAGTACCAGAAAAGAAAACTACAGATCAAAATAGAATGTGACATGCTTCTACTGAGTCTGCGGGGCTCTTCCCTCTCACTACAGGTCTCAGCGTGGATCGGCCCTGCGCCCGAGCTGTGAAGGTGGACTGTCCCTACCCACTGTCCCAGATCACAGCCCGGAACAGTGTGGTGTGGGCACTGACAGAGCAGAGGGCCCTCCTGTACCGGGAGGGTGTGAGCAGCTTCTGTCCTGAAGGGGAACAGTGGAAATGTGATATTGTCAGGTATGGGCCCCAGCACTGTGACATTTATTCCTGACCAGCCACCTAGGTGAGCCTTTTCAGTCAAAACCAACAACTACAGGTTTCATGGTGGTAGAGTTTTGGCTACTTGTCAGAGTTGGTCTCAACAAACTGGTCTTGAGAATGCTCTGTGCTCCTCTGCTGGCAGACTGCCAGATGGGCACATTACCATTTGTGTTGGGGTTTAGGTGTAGAGCTCTGCTGGTAGAGTATTTGCCTAGCATACACAAGGCCCTGAGTTCCATCCTCAATAATACATAAACTCAGCTGAGTGATACATGCCTGCAGTCTCATCACTTAGGAGACAGAGGCAACCAGGATTGCCTCAGTTCAGAGTCATCCTCAGCTTTGACTACAAGTCTCCAGAAAAGTGTGTAGGGGTAGAGTGAAGGCTCAGAGGTTAGGAGCACCTGCTGCTCTTTTAGAGCTCCTGAGTCCAATTCCCAGCAACTACATGGTGGCTCACAACTATCTGTAATGGGACCAGTGCCTTCTTCTGGCCATCCAGGCAAAACATTGTGTGTGTGTGTGTGTGTGTATGTGTGTGTGTAATAAATCTTTTTTAGAAAGAAAGAGCTGGGCGGTGATGGTGCACACCTTTAATCCCAGCACTTGGGAGGCAGAGGCAGGCAGATTTCTGAGTTCGAGGCCAGCCTGGTCTACAGAGTGAGTTCCAGGACAGCAAAGGCTACACAGAGAAACTCTGCCTCAAAAAAAAAAAGAAAGAAAGAAAGAAAGGAAGGAAGAAAGAAAGGAAGGAAGGAAGGAAGGAAAGAAAGAAGAAGGGAGAGAGAGAGAGAGAGAGTGAGAGAGAGAGAGTCCATTAAAAAAATGTCCTGGAATATCAGAGAGTCACTAGGTCACATGTTCTCCATGCGGAGCTACCTGCTGTCACATGTTTCTGTTGCAAGTCTGTAATGATTAGATACAAATGCTTATTGGTATTTTTAGCCTAGGCAGTTGAAATTTGTTCTGGACTATATCTTACTTTTTAACATATAAGATTTGGGATGAGCCGGGCAGTGATGGCGCACACCTTTAATCCCAGCACTTGGGAGGCAGAGGCAGGCGGATTTCTGAGTTGGAGGCCATCTTGTTCTACAGAGTGAGTTCCAGGACAGCCAGGGATACATAGCCTTCTCAAGAAAAAACAAAAACGAAAACAGTTTGCTCATATACAGAGTTGAATGATGTTGATTTAATTCAGCTAGCCAGTAAATCTTCTGGCTGGGAGCCAGGACACTGTGGGGCCTAGGTGTAAAAGATAGCCGAACACAACCCTTCAACTTAGTGGGAACCATGTGAGGATACTAAGTAAGATGGAGAGCACAGAGCAGTGGGGGTTGTTGATTGCCTTTAGTGGTTGAACAGGCAGCATGCCAAAGCTAGCCTTTACTGAGCCCCAAAGCTGCCAAGGGCATCCCCAGAGGAAGAAAGGAACCACAGACTTATCAGGGATGATGTGTCTGCCAGAGATAGCTATATACCACAGCCTGGCATGGAGGATGGTGGGGAAGAAGAAATGCAGGTGCTCTTGGCCTACGTGCCTGCTCACTTGTGGTCGGTAGCTTTCTTCCATGAGTGTGTCTTTCCAGAGCAGCCATGTCTGGACAGTAAGTATTGCCCAGCAGTGTCCCTTAGGATCAGCTCCTTCCTTGTCACTCAGTAATCCACTCCTGTTTAGCCTGTTCAGAGACACTCAGTGAGGCAACCTTCTGCGTACTGTGTCTCCTAGCTTGGGCTGATGCTGTGTTCTCTCACTACCAGTGAAAGGCAAACTCTGGAGCCTGTCTGCATAACTCTCGGAGATCAGCACACACTCTGGGCCCTGGACATTCATGGGAAGCTGTGGTTCAGAACTGGCGTGATTCCCAAGAAGCCCCAAGGGGATGATGATCATTGGTGGCAGGTAACCGATGGGACTTTCTCTGACTTACAGACTCACCCTTTCTGCCTTCTCTCTTTTCTGAAGAGAGTGGATTGAATTAGTAGTATTAACTTTTACTATTGAGTAGATGAGACTTTCCTGTGGTATTAAAAACATACACAAAAACTTTCCCTCATAGGAAATGACTTGTAAAAGCTTTCTTTACTTTAATACAGGCTGGAATTTATTTATTTATTTAAATGTTATTTAGGTATTCACCATTATAGGCTAAATAAACCCAGTGACATCCATTTGAAGACCTGGGTAATAATGATGTTTAATTCTGAACAAACATGCTAAGAAAAGAGACTAAACAATAGCTTTGGAAACCCAACCCGCAATTAAAACTCCTCTGTCTCTACTTGCTTGAAAGGCCTTTAAGTAAATGATATTTCAACAAAGAGCTCAGCATTTTCCCCATGCTGCCAGCCAACAGAGTACTGGGAGAAGTAGGGTGGTCCCAGCCCAACCTTGGTGGATTTTGCAAGGAACATCCACTTCCCTGTCTTGGTACCATTCAGAGCTAAGCTTTTAGCTGTCCGATATACATTGTGTGCCCAAGGTTGTTGTGACAGATGTGCAGTGCGATACCTCACCTCTATGTCTCCTTGGCTCAGGCTTTATAATCGCCTCAGGTAAGCCTAGCAAGGCTTGTCTTGAGTGTGCTGCCCTCCTTAGTCTTTCCCATGAAAATCAACATACATATTACACACACATACACACATATACACATATATGTAATTTTATATTCTAATATTTGATGTTTATATGATTCAAAAATCACTATCATGTATGAACATGCACATGTAAACAGCACATAAGTATATATACATATCTGTATGTGCTAAATTCTGGTAGAATTTTTTGTGTATGTATAATGAGCATGCATATGTATGTGTATATGTGAGGTCATGGGTGTATATGTGTCTATTCATGTAGCAGCTAGAGTTGATGCCGGGAATCCTAGTTGATTGCTTTCCACTTTATCTACTGAGAGAGGGTCTCTGGCTGAACCTGAAGCTCACAGACCTGGCTAGCCTTAGCTAGCTAGCTTGAACCAGGGATCCAGTCTTTGCTTTTCAAGCACTGAGTTTATAAGCAAGCCACTCTGCCTTCCAATACTTCTATGGATGCTGGGCATCCAGACTCCAGTCCTCTATGTGCTCAGCACTTTATCCACTGAGCCCTTGTTTTGTTGCTTTTGCCTGTTGAGGTGCTGGGTGCTTCATCCCTCAGTCATTAAAGCCAACACAAAGAAAACTGTCATTTTTTCATAATGCACACAACTTTAACAGACAGGCACAGAAGCAGAGCGAAATAGTTCTGTGCTTTTTCTTCTTTTTAATATTTATTTATGTTTTGCCTGCATGTGTGTCTGTGAAGCTGTAAGAAGCCCTGGAACTGGAGTTACAGACAGGTATGAGCTGCCATGTGGTTGCTGGGAGTTGAGCCCAGGCCTCTGGAAGAGCAGCCAGTGCTCTTAATCACTGAGACATCTCTCCGGCCCCATTCTGTGCTTCTCTAGAAGCATTATGTTTGGCTACTAGGTCTTTCCTTTCTTTTTCAGTTGGGGACCTGCTTACATGCCCGTCACTCTTGGGTATCACAGACTCGGTATGTGGCTTTGGCATAGTTACTGCCAAGTCTCCAGTGAGCAGCACTGATCCTGAGGTGCACAGCGGATGCACTTGAGTCTCTGAATGGAGCTCATTTTCAGCACCCAGGGAGTCCCCACAGCCAGGCTGAACACAGAGCTCAAGATGACTGTGTGACTGTGCCTGTGGGCTCCATAGTGAGGCCATGCTCCTTCACAGACAGAAGGGCAGCATGTATGTGTGCCATACTAACTTGCAGCAATTTCCTTCATGTTTGTTTTGTTTTTATAAGTTTAAGTTCCCTGTAATACTTTCACTTGTTATTTCATTGTGTGACCTGGGAATGGATCCTAGGAATAGGGTGTTTGTGCCAACCTGTAATAAATCTAATGGGCAAAAGTACTATAGAGGATGGCGAGATTACTCAGCATGGTAGAGTGCCGGCTAAGCCTGACGACCTGAGTTTGGGCCCTAGGACCAGCATGGTAGAGGAGAGAAGTGACTCCCCAAAGTTATCCCTCTCCATGTGTGCTGGAGCTTGCATGCCCATACTCATATATAATACATAAATAAATAGAAATAAATGGAGTGTAATTGTGAAATACTGCAGAGAGTTCAGCTGAGCCAGGTTTCCACTTACTTTTCCTTGACTCAGGGCTGGAGAGATGGCTCAGAGGTTAAGAGCAGTGGCTGGTCTGGCAGAAGACCTGGTTTAATTCCCAACTGGCCGCTCACAACTTCTTTAACTCCAATTCAGGGCATTCCAATACCCTTTTCTGGCCTCTGTAAGCACCTGTTGTACATACATACATGCAGGCAAAACACTCATACACAAAATATAAATATTAATAAATATTTTTAAAAAGAACTCTGTCCAGGGCTGGTGAGATGGCTCAGCAGGTAAGAGCACTAACTGCTCTTCCAAAGGTCCTGAGTTCAAATCCCAGCAACCACATGGTGGCTCACAACCACCTGTAATGAGTTCTTGATGCCCTCTTCTGGTGCGTCTGAAGACAGCTACAGTGTACTTACTATTTATAATAAATAAATCTTTAAAAAAAAAAAAAAAAAAAAAAAAGACCGCTGTCCAGATTGGCTGCGCAGCAGTTGAGAAGCTTCCCTCTGGGAGACAGTTGTCCCACAGCATCTCCACAGTGTCTGTACAGGTGCTTTCCAGTAATGTTGGCGAGGCGAGGCGGACATGAGATGGCTTCTAGAATCTTGGGGTCTTCTTGCTTAGGCTGGTATCTGATGTAAGTTGTAATAGTCATGCTTATAGCTTAAGGAATTGCTTCACACACTTGGTAGACTTTTTTTAATGCTCATATTATGAATCTAAGTCTTAAACATTATTGTCATTGGAAACACATGAATTTAAAACTAAAATTATTCTTTATCATCCTGACTAGAATAAAAGGTTTCTTAGGTGGGGTGGGTGCTGTTTAATCACAAAAATAATACATACTTAAAGCAGAGACATGTGATATAAAAGTGAAATAAGGTAAAAGCATTTTCTTCCTTCCCCATGGGCCCACCTAAGGATAATATAGCTGCTTATTAACTCCAGTTCTCTGCAGGGGTGTGTGTATGGTCTCAGGCACTTGGTGGTCTTGGTGCGGGAGCTTGTATGTGGTGTGACCTTTGAAGGCAGGTGCAAGGCTCAGCTGGTCTTCTCGCACAGGTGAGCATCACGGACTATGTGGTGTTTGACCAGTGCAGCTTGTTCCAGACCATCATACATGCCACACACTCAGTAGCGACAGCAGCCCAAGCCCCTGTGGAAAAGGTCGCAGATAAATTGCGCATGGCGTTTTGGTCTCAGCAGCTTCAATGCCAGCCCAGCCTGCTAGGGGTTAACAAGAGTGGTGTGTGGATCTCCTCGGGGAAGAATGAATTCCATGTTGCTAAAGGAAGTCTCATAGGTGAGTCAATTACTCCAGTGTTCACGTTAGTTTTACTTTGTTTATCTTATTTTTCATGGTGGGAGGAATATAACCTAGGAACTCATAGAACATTTAATGAGCAGCTTTACGGTCTCCTCTCGAGATAATTCAGTACCAGGGGGAAAGTGGCCTGTGACAGAGGCACCCAGGCTTCGTGGTCTCTTTCCTTCCTGTTTTCATTTTCATTCTGTCATTCCTAAAACTTGGTGTCTGGACAGTGTGTCATCACTTTCCTGTGGAAAGCTAGAATGCTCTAATAAAGACAGATGGAGGACTAGTTCAATTTCACAATCCATTCAGGGGTGGGCAGGGAAACGGCTCTGCAGGTAAGAGCATATGCCTCTCAAACCTGCAGGCCTCTGTTCCATCCTGAGAACTGGCATGAGAACGCAGATACAGCCAGGCATAGCAGCACATGCCTTTAATTCCAGCACCCAGGAGGCAAAGGTAGGCAGGACAGCCAGGCCTATGTAGAGAAATCCTATCTCAAAACAGATAACAAGAAGCCAGTTACAGTGGAGGCTCAGGAGAGTACGCCTGTGAAGAAACGGGGAGACAGTGGGCAGACGGTCACATACATGGCCCACTGGCAGTCCAGGAGACCTTGCCCCCAAAACAAGAGGAAAAGAGACAACATAACTCCAAAAGTTGTCCTCTGATCTGCACACACATGTCATGACACACTTGTGGACACAGTCATACAAAGACTCTTGTTTAAAGGGTGTGTGGTTGGTAGAGACGGCTCAGCAGTTAAGATTATGAGGGTAGCGGTTCAGATCCCACTAGTCACATAACAAGCCAGATATCCTATGCGTGCAAGGCAGGTAGAGGCAGGAAAATCTTTGGGGCTTGTTGGCTTCTCCACTGGCAGAGAGAACACGATCCCCAGGATGAGGGAGAGACCTGTCCTCAAGTCCTATGTGGAGAGTGATAGATGAGAACGCTCGGGACCCTCCTCTAGACTTGATGAGCTACCTAGGCACACACTCCCACACAGACACAGTCTACTGAGAAGGAATAGTCCACTTAGAGGGAGGAAATTATGGCCACTGTAGAACATGCAATACGCTGGCGTATCCACTTGTGAATACTCCCCCTTGATGAGTTCCTCTCTCTTTGTCCATTGTGTAGCCTCTTTGGACTTCAGTGAACAAAGTATGGCCCTTCTTGATGATGCTTAGAAGAATAAGTAGCTCATGCCACTTTGTTTAAGGACACTAGAAATCATTGTAAGAGCTTTGAAGGACAACTATAGTCTAAAACCAAACCTGAAGTGTTAGAGCTTTTTGTTTGTTTGTTTTTTTCTTTCCTTAACCCACTTTTATATTCATTCTCTCCAGGAACTTACTGGAATACTGTTGTTCCCCGGGGAACAGCTTCTGCCACAAAATGGGCCTTTGTGTTGGCTTCTCCTGCTCCTACCCAGGATGGTGAGTCAGCCTTAGCCAAGCTGAGAATCATGGAGCACAAGTTTAGTTAGTGGATGAAAAGTTCAGACCTTCGTCTGACTGTGGCCTATGGGTGAGGCGATATGGTCTTATAGACTCTGAGAGAGGGGATATGGCAGTGTTGTGGGCCAGCAGCATTGGAATGGCGTGCCCAGGAGAACTGCCAAGCGGGGCTAAGGGTAGCAAAGCTGAGTCTGAGGCACTGTCCTTTGAAAGGAGGCCAGCATGCAGTGTGGTCGGAGCTAGCAGCAGATGACTTCCTGATGTTCTTTCCCATTCCTTCCAGAGGACCTGAGTTTGATTCCTAGTACTCATATGGCAGCTCACAACTATCTGAAATTTCAGTTCCAAGAGATCCATATACTACCCTCTGCCTTCCATGACTTGGGTACCAAGCATACACATAGTGCACAATACCTGCAGAGAAAACACTCAGACACATAAAAAATCTTAAATATAAAAAAAAA
>JADRCD010102543.1:0-10110 GCA_019843815.1 Montemys delectorum | reverse complement strand
TCTACTGATGAACACCAAATGGCTGAGAAACACCTAAAGAAATGTTCAACATCCTTAGTCATCAGGGAAATGCAAATCAAAACAACTCTGAGATACCACCTCACACCAGTCAGATTGGCTAGAATAAAAGACTCAGGTGACAGCAGATACTGGAAAGGTTGTGGAGAAAGAGGAACACTACTTCACTGCTGGTGGGATTGCAAACTGGTATAACCACTCTGGAAATCAGTGTGGCGGTTCCTCCGGAAATTGGACATAGTTCTACCAGAGGACCCAGCCATACCACTCCTGGGCATATACCCAGAAGATGCTCCATCATGTAATAAGGACACATGCTCCACTATGTTCATAGCACTCTTATTTATAATAGCCAGAAACTAGAAACAACCCAGTTGTCCCTCAACAGAGGAATGGATACAGAAAATGTGGTACATTTACACAATGGAGTACTACTCGCTATTAAAAATGATGAATTCATGAAATTCTTAGGCAAATGAATAGAACTAGAAAATATCATCCTGAGTGAAGTAACCCAATCACAAAAGAAAACACAAGGTATACACTCACTGATAAATGGATATTAGCCCAAAAGCTCCAAATAACCAGGATACAATTTACAGACCACATGAAGCTCAATAAAAAGGAAGACCAATGTGTCGGTGCTTCTGTCCTTCTCAGAAGGAGAACAAAATACTCACAGGAGCAAATATGGAGATAAAGTGTAGAGCAGAGACTAGAGGACAGGCCACCCAGAGACTGTCCCACCTGGAGATTCATCCCATGTACAGTTACCAAACTCAGACATTATTGTTAATGCCAAGAAGTGCATGCTGAAAGGACCCTGATATAGCTGTCTCCTGAGAGGCCCTGCCAGAACCTTACAAGTACAGAGGTGGATGTTAGCAGCCAACCATTGGACTGAGCACAGGATCCCTAATAAATGAGTTAGAAATGGGACTGAAGGTGTTGAAGGGGTTTGCAACACCATAAAAAGAACAACAATATTAATCAACCAGACCCCCCAGGGCTCCCAGGGACTAAGCCATCAACAAAGGAGTACACATGGCTCTAGCTGCATATGTAGCAGAGGATGGCCTTGTCATGCACCAATGGAAGGAGAGGTCCTTGGTCCTGTGAAGGCTCTATAGATCCCCCAGTGTGTGGAGAATCGAGGGCAGGGAGGTGGGAGTGGGTGGGTGGGAGGAGGAACACCCTCATAGAAGCAGGGGGAGGGAGGATGTGATAGGGTGTTTCCAGGAGGAGGGAAATCACGAAAGGGGATAATGTTTGAAATGTAAATAAAGAAAATATCTAATAAAACTGGTAAAAAATAGACTTGGATCTATAAAATATATTGTGTTTGCCTCTATACAACCTCTGCCTCCAACTAGTCATGTAGGCAAAAAATGTACCCTGCTTCTCTAAGCTTTGATATTTTCATATTAAAATTTGTAAAAGTAACAGGCTAACTGCTGGATAAGCTCACCCTTTCTAGCTCTTTCTGAACTCTGGCTGGCTGGTTCAACTCAGCTGTTCTGGCTTAAAATTCTTCTCAAAGTTGACTGCAAACTGGTTTCTCTCAACTTCTCACTGAATTGCTCTGATTGTCCTCAAACTAACTCTGGCAATTTGTTCTAATGTCCTGGCTCCTCCGTATTCTCTGGCTTTAACTGCCTCTGCTGATCTGACCTGACCCAAACTGAACTGCATTCACAAACACTACTGAACTGTACTCAATGCAATGATTCCCCACTGACTACCTCTACTCCACTGCACTGAACTCAAATGACTGCAAAGAACTGAGTCCCGAGTGCTGGAATTAAAGATATGTATCAATGTATCACCACACCTGGACCTAAGCTTTTCTTTACCTGAAACTTGCTCTGTACCAGGCTGGCTTTGAACTCAGAGATCTGTTTGCCTCTGTCTCCTGGAATTAACGGTGTGTCTGTATTCCAGCCAGAGTAGCTATTTTAAAATTTCTCTACAAAAATTAATAATAATAATAATAATAATAATAATAATAATAATAATAATATCTGTTTCAGTAGCTTGTTTTGGAGATTAAATAAAATGCATGTACATTAGCTGGTAAAAAGGTTCATTTGTAATCTATTCATTACTATCAAGTGATTATGCTAGCTGCAGTAGTCATAGTGAGCTTTGTCTTTATTGTTGTAGCATAGTCTGGTAGGGTGGGGACATCCTCATGGATACTTGGGGAGGAGATATTGGATCTGGAACAGTCAAAGTGTGGACTGGGAGGGGCAGAAAATCTAGGGTATAAAAAAAAGACATTAAATAAAATTAAAAAAGCAAAGGGGTTAATATGTTTTCATTTGCCTTCCCTTCTTTACTCCCTCCCTCTCTCCCTTGCTCCTTTCCTCTCTCCCTCCCTCTCTCCTTCCCTCCTTCCTTCCCACCTCTAGCTGTAGACAGCTACCAATAAATTGTTGACACAACTGATTAAAATTAATTAAAAAACATAACTCAATCTAATGCCAATGAATCCATTCCCATTCCTTTAAGTAAATCAACAAAATAAGAGAATGACTTAGTTCTCTAGAAGATAGAAGGCACAAGGTTCTTATTTTAATTATATAACTACATTTATATATTTTATATATTTTTGTTCCTTCACATTTGTCCTGTTCTTTTGTTGTTTTCATCAAATGTGATCTCATCTGATGCTTCACAGTCTGTATAACCCAGAAGGATGTAACGTCACTGGAGACAGATGTTCTCTGTAGAAAGGGTGGTAGGAAGGTCTTACTTTTTTTTTTTTTATCTCAGTCCGGTTCACTCAACCTTGCTTGTATCCCTAATATCATGCATAGAATTTAAATGGGTGTCCTAACTTTTCGTTGAAGAGTAAAAGCGGAGAAGTTTTAAGCATCCTTTCTTACTGGTATTTTATCCTCCTAAGTTTTACAGAGAGCTCTGGGGAAGCTGATAACTGCTGGCCACTAGAGGGCAGCAAAAGACCAGACCATACTGGGGAGGGGCATGGGAAGCAGAAACAATGCAAAATGTAGTTATAATCTGTTGCCTTGCTTAAGAACTCGAAACAAAGAACCGCACACAAAAGCAAATTAAACACAACAACAAAATACATCTTGACATACTGTTTTAGACATTCTGCTTTGGCTACGAGAAAAAGACCTGCTAGGGTCTGAAGCATAAGAGTAGACAAGGTGGTCTTGACTAAGAAGGTTAAAAATTGATGTAACTCACTGAGTCAGAAGACAGTATTTATTGATTTAAGATACAACCAAGAACTAGATCGAGGAATTCTATCCCCAGAAAAATTAGGTTGTTAATCTAATTACTAAAGGCAGTGCCAACACTATAATCAAATCAAATCAAACAGGAAGAAGACCAAGGAAGACAAAGTGCAGAGATGTACCCAGGCCATTAAGCTGTACAATGCTGTTACAAAATAGTCAGAGAGAAGTCCACCTTCCTTTGAAGTAATATTATTTCTAACTTATAGGAAGATGGAGGCATGCTCTGAAAATTCAAAACTTGGGAAATTGTAAGCAATTTGACCCTTACATTGTCAGGTTCAGCTTTGGAATACTGAAATCTTTTGTGAATGTTTTTTATGAAAATCCATGAAGAAGATGCCAGCCTTTGAGCAGTGCATTATTAATCTATGTTTCCACGGAAACGCATTACTTAAAGCTAACTCCATCTTAGTGGCACGTCTGATGTTCTTTACTCTGTAAGTATGGAGGATTGCAGACTTCCAGACTGGTTTATGTCACGAAACAAAATATGAACCTCATTTTCTTATGAAAATGAGTACATAATGTGACTGGAACCTACAGTTGGAATCTAAGACAGTTTAAGGTAGCTATCAGTCAGATCAAGGGCAGAAGTTGTCTGTCAGAAGCTACATCCTTCCTAATAACAACCTATTTAGTGTCTGAAAAGTCAACACTTGCCCATTATGTCTAGTATCAGCAACAATTCTATCTGTTCATCTGCTGCTACTTAATTCCATGTCTTCAGTGTGGAAACTGAACAGATTAGGTAACTAGGCAAGTCACTTAATCTGAACCAATCAAAACTCCTTTCCCAGGAGTTTAGACTGAGGAAAGCAACAATGTCAGGAAGAAGATTTACGACATATTATAGAAGCAGCCATGGTAGTGATGATTACATGTTGTCAACCAGGAATTCTTCTAATCAGGTGAGTGCTTAGAAAAAACAGTTGCTATGATTTTGACGCTTTATTTTTCCTTTTCTTAGATTCTTGGGATCGTGCTGTCTAAACGCATTAGTTTTAAGAGTTCTTGGTATTTTCTTTTTTTCTGGGTTCCCTTTTTCTTTCATTTTCCTAAAATTGTTTTGTATTTTTTTTTTTTTTTTGCCATAGAGGGCCAAGGTCCTGTAATGTTATTCTGAATTTAACTATATGGCTCTGTGGTAAGAGAAAATATTCTATACATTTGGGCACAAAAGCTATATTAAATGATTCTTTGTTCTGAAGTTCTGTGTTCAGTGTGTTGGTTTCTTGTCATCTATGGTCAGAGAAGAGAGAGAAGAAGGCAGTTCCCACTGTATGGACTCAATGATGGTGATCTATGAAATGTGAAACAAAATATGAGTGATGACCCCATGATCACACTAACAAAAGACATCATGTAGATCCAAAAGAACAGGCAAGTGGTTGGAGAGATAGCTTAGTACTTTAGAGCTATTTTATTGCTCTTGTAGAAGACTAGGTTTAAATTCTGAGATTGAACCATCATCATTCCAATTCCAGGGTACCAGGCATGCACATGGATACACACAGAGGAAACACTCATATATACAAAAGAAAACAGGAAAACCACGGAGATATTTTACTAGCTGTAATCTTAATAATGTCACTCTATTTATATAATCTATCAAATTCAGATGTCCTTAACTTCAAATAGAAAATGAACAAATTTGTCATCATATGTTTAACTAGCATAAAAATTATACTGTATCATACAGTTCTGGTTATTCTATAGCTGCATTCATAAATGCAAGCATCTGTTGATATTGAAATGGAGCATAAATGTACAAATCATCTTCAAAATTCTTCAAATTTGCCTCACCACTAAGCATGTCTGAGTTATTACATTCCTTGGTCTCAGAGCTGCACCCGTCATATGAACTATACTTTCAAGATTATGTAATTGTAAAAAGTGCTACATGTTTTTAAAAATCATTGTATTTATTATGTTTAGGTAATATGTAAGATATATTACATGCATTTTATGTGGAAAGCAAGCACTGAATGGATGTATAGGTTTTACTTGACAAGCGTATCTTATACTATTTATTGTAAGCTCACTTTTTAATACAAGAAATTGTACATACTAATAAAGTGTAGATCATATTTTGACAGATGTGTACATTGTATAAGCAAGTCAAACATATTTTTTCTCTTCAAAAATATAAATTCTTTATGGCAAAATTAATACTAGAAATCCTTCTCTCAGACTTTGAGAGATATAGCATACAATCACTCATCTGTACTCAGTATACTAAACAATAACACATTAGAACTTCTCCTTCTTATTTAGCTATAGTTTTGTACCTACCCCTGACATTTTCCTTAGCTTCTAGCAACCGATATTACACTAAGGAGTTTTATGAGATCAACTTTTTTCACATTCCATGTATGAGTGAAATTATGTAATACGTGCATTCATGTTCTTGGCTTATTTCACCAAAAACAATGACTTCCATTTGTGTCCATGTTGTCACAAATGACAGGATTTAATTATATTTGAGGCTGAGTCATGCTCTACTGTGTATAGGTACCACATTTTCATTATTCATTTTTAAGTTGATGCACATTTAAGTTGTTTTTATTTCTTGACACCAGGAATGCAGATGTTTTTCAAACTACTGATTTCATTTCCTTTGGATAGTTACCCAATAGTCAGATTGCTGGATTATACAGCAAACCCTCTTGTTCTCTCTTCTATTTGATACATCTTCTATTGATAACTTACGCTATGTTTTAAGTTTTGCTGAGTATGAGTTTTGAGTTCCAAGATTTTTATTTGAACTTTCATTGCTTCTATCTCTGTGTTGTATTTCTCCATGACAGTATAGAATCTTTCCAATGGTTCTTACTCAGTGTGACCTGGGTATTATCTAAAAATGAGCACTCCACCCTGCCAAAGACTTCCATGTCTAGGGTAAATGCATGTCTCTTCTTCTTCCAATGTATAATAAGGCATAATCAGATTTTAATCTATTTTAGAAAGAATCATCGTAAAGGGACCAGGTATAGGCTCCCATCCCAAAGTCCACTAATACTAACACAATATTGATGTGGGACTTCTGTGGGATACAGGCCCACATTGCCATATCCTGCTTACTGCAGAGATATAGTGCTCTAAAATGCCACAGATAGAACTAGCCTCAGTAGAATTCCAGTAGATTGGGAGATGTCTTTTCTTAACACTGGCAGGTTCAGAGGCGCAGTCTGTAGGCACTGATTTGTAGATAGGTCTCACTGACATCTGCCCAGAGTTTGATTTTACTATCCTGATAACTTTAAAGGAAAATACTGAACTCCATTTCCTCAAATCTATGCTGTCTAAGGTTAGAATTATATGGTTCAGATTACCTCTTTGGAATCTAAGCTAACTCTCACCTAAGTTTTATTTGACTTTTACAGCTATAAGCGTACCCTCATGTAGATATGGTAACTGGCAGTAATACTGACAAAATCTTAAGTCTATCTCAGTGACCTGTTTGTTGCCAGGACCAATGTAGAGGCTCTTCCTATGAACATGGATCTAGATATGTCTTACCTGCCTTAAGTTGAACAAAGGGAGGTAAAAGATAGTCCTTTAGTCTTCTGGTCTTCTGCTAATCTAAATGTACCTGAGCCTCACAATTATGAGAGCTGAAATAGCCTTGGACAATATACCAGGAACTCCCAAAGACAACAGTAAAATAGGGCAAACATAAGTCTACCCACTAGCACACAGGAGTCCACCTAATGCTTAGATAGGTCTAGAGTTTCCATCTGCAAGCTCTGATCTGGTTATAGAAGTGTTTTGTTTCGTCTAGTACCAGTGTACATTATGGTGGATGGGACTTATGAGCTCCAAGGAGTCTACGTTAGTTTTATGTTTTCTCTCCATCTCTTTACTCTGATGTCCACAGTTGAGGGAAAGGTATAATAGAAGTAGTTATCTGCTGAGAGCACAGATCTTTTGCCCATAGATCTCCAGAGAAACAAGAATGTTAAATATTCAGGATTGTCTTTCCCATAGGAAAGATGAAAAACCTGTTCTTTTATCCAGAAAGCTGGGAATGGTAGGTGATTAATGTAAATAAAGAAAATATCTAATAAAAAAAAAAGTTAAAAAAAAATAGTCTAGTGATCTACATTAACTGTTGAGTTGGACCATAGAAAGCATCTACAACCAAGACCAGAGGTGGCTTATAGTCCAAATGTCCTCTATACTATCTGTATAATCAAGACCAGGCCAGATTCCTTCTCAGGCCCTTAAGCTAGGACAGGTAGCCTACTGCTAGAACTCATCTGCTTAAAAGAAATGACATTCACCCTGAACTGAGATTCAATATACTTATACTTCCTTGTACACTGGGGATTGTATTATTGTGGGAATTTTCTCCCCCCAAATTATAATGTGCTTAAATTTGTTGGGAATAAACAGACTGGGATCAGACTCACTGAAGTCTTGATCTAGGTTGAACTGAGTTTTCAGAGTTTCTAGAAGTGAGCTCTTGGGTTTGCTACAGTGCCTGTAGGGATCACTTACTTGCATCATTCCCCTCATTCACCTGTTTGGCTTAGGTATTGCTGATGACTCAGTCCATTGAAACTGACTTGAGGCCAGGAGCCATCTGGCTCTGCCTAGAATGGTAGTTTACATTAGTAAACCTGGTATTAGTTTTTACACTCAAGGCTTGGAGATAATTATTTCTCTAGCCCTTAAGTAGGAAGTGTTTCTCTATTGTACAGGCTTCTTATATTTCAGCAACTCCTGCCTTCCTCAATGGATCTTTTGTTTTTGTTATGTAAAATCAGTCTCTATAGTCTCCCATCTGGATTTTTCTTTTTCTTTTATTTTTGACAGTTTTCTTTGTGGTTTGTATGTGCTGTGCTCTGTGTGTGTGTGTGTGTGTGTGTGTGTGTGTGTGTGTGTGTGTGTGTGCGCACATAAGGTTGATGTCTTCTCCAAACCTTCTGCATATTATTTTCTAAGGTTGGGTCTGTTATTGAGGTTCAGCTAGCATGGATCATCAGTAAGCTTCAATGTGTTATCTTGACACAACCTCCTCAGTGATAGAAATTTCTTGTCTTCTATGAAAGAAATTTGATGCTTAAATAACTGTTCACGTTGGTGTATCCATGAATAGTTAATTGCTGTATGATTCCTCTCAGTTGTTATTTTCATCTACCACTCTTAATACAGACTCTTTTAGTCCTGCTGAAGAGAAGAGTAAAGTAAATATAACATTTACTAAAAGTTAACCATTAATATATAGCAACATATCAACATATGCAAAATATTTTATTCTAAGCCTTATAAGAAATTCTACAGATGCTAAACTGGGAATGTCAGCATCATAGTGTTTGTAGTTTTAATGCATACAAACTTTGAGGCTTTACAGTAAAAAGTGAAGTTGGTATTTCTTTTCTTTTTTGTTCTAGTCATTTAATTTAAGTGAAATTTTAGATTGTTTGTGAATCAGTTTTTTTCAACTATATAAAGTAAGATAAGAACAAGATTTCTAATAAGATAATTGAAGGAATTAAATCAGACAATCCAGGTATAGTAATCAGCATCCTAGAACATGTTAATACCATTTTTAGCTTTTAATTTTTACAGTATATAATTCACCAAACAAGTACTTACTGAGCACCAAATGTATACCAAGAACTGTGCTACACGGAATGAAATAAACATTTCATGGAATGTAAAGTCTACTGAAATGAAAACGGTGACTGTGGCAAACAAGGTAAAGAACACATCATTTTGCAAGTTTCTTCACAAGCAAAATGACTAAAGAAAGCCAGGAAGGGCTTCCAAGAGTGGCATGATGGTGGGAGAGAGGATAAAAATACTTCATCTATTTGAGATCTATTTTGTAGAAATTGGCTATAGTCTAATGTGTGACCGACTCTAGTGGAGATCATGTAGAGAGACATCAAAGACTGATTCTGAGTTTCAGGAATGATGGATACAAAGGTCTCATTCTGAGTTGCTGTGATGATGGATACAAAGGTCTCATTTACTAAAATCAAGAATATTGATGAAAGGATGAGTTACACAAGCCTGTATCAAACATTCTGCTTGAACAGTTGCAATTTAGTTTTTCTAAGATATCTTGAAACTTCATTATCAGGTAAGTAGTAGAGTTTAAGATTTTGGAGTTTGAGAACTGTAAGAACAAATTTAAAATCAGACAGCATATGGACACCTATGGCAGAGTGCTATTTCTATGAAAACTTAATCCAATAAAAAAAGAACACTGAAAATGAAGTCTTGAGATAACTCCAGTATTTGAACACTTTATTTAAAAGGTTAAGAGCATATGCAAAAAAGAATAACAGCATAAGAAGTTTAATGTCATCAAATCAGGGGGGCACTAGTGATTCAACAGGAAGAGAGGAAAAATAGATTGACAAGAGGGTCAAGTAGGACTTTCTAGCAATTGTTCCTCCATGTAATCTTAACAACTATCAGCAAATAAAACATAACTTCCTAAACAGAACTCCAATGGCTCACACTCTAAGGTCAAGAATTGATAAATGGGACCTCATGAAACTGGAAAGCTTCTGTAAGGCAGAAGACATAGTAAATAAGACAAATCAGCAACCTAGATATTGGGAGATATTAGATATTGGGAAAAAATCTTCCCTAACCTCACATCAGGTAGAGAGCTAATATCCAAAATATATAAACAACTCAAAAAGCTAACCACCAAAAAAACAAAACAAAACAAAAAAAACCAACAACCATATCAAAAACTGGGGTATAGAACTAAACTGAGAATTCACAACAGAGGAATCTTGAATGGCTGGGAAGCACCTAAAGAAATGTTCAAAGTCCTTAGTGATCAGAGAAATGCAAATGA
>JADRCD010102537.1:13208-31862 GCA_019843815.1 Montemys delectorum | reverse complement strand
CAACCTGATAGTCTATGTCTTTTTATTGGGGAATTGAGTCCATTGATTTTAATAGATATTAAGGAAAAGTAATTGTTGCTTCCTGTTAGTTTTGTAGTTAGAGCTGGCATTCCATTCATGTCTCTATATTCTTTTAGTTTTGTTGGAAGATTACATTTTTTGCTTTTTCATGGATGTAGTTCCCCTCCTTGTGTTGGAGTTTTCCTTTTAATATCCTTTGAAGGGCTGGATTTGTGGAAACATATTGTGTGAATTTGGTTTTGTCATGGAATACTTTGGTTTTTCCATCTGTGATGATTGAGAGTTTTGGTGGATATAGTAGTCTAGACTAGCATTTGTATTCTCTTAGGGTCTGTATGACATCTGCCCAGGATCTTCTAGCTTTCATAGTCTCTGGTGAGAAGTCTGGTGTAATTCTTATAGACCTGCCTTTATATGTTACTTGACCTTTTTCCCTTACTGCTTTTAGTATTCTTTCTTTGTTTTGTGCATTTGGTGTTTTAACTATTATGTGGCGGGAGAAATTTCTTTTCTGGTCCAGTCTATTTGGAGTTCTATAGGCTTCTTGTATGTTCATGGGCATCTCTTTCTTTAGGTTAGGGAAGTTTTCTTCTATAATTTTGTTGAAGATATTTACTGGCCCTTTAAGTTGGAGGTCTTCACTCTTTTCTACACCTATTATCCTTAGGTTTGGTCTTCTCATTGTGTCCTGGATTTCTCATTGTGTCCTGGATTTCCTGGATGTTTTGGGTTATGGTCTTTTTGCATTTTGCATTTTCTTTGACTGTTCTATCAATGTGTCCATGTTATCTTCTGCCCCTGAGATTCTCTCTTCTATCTCTTGTATTCTGTTGGTGATGCTTGTATCTATGTTTCCGGACTTTTTTCCTAAGATTTCTAACTCCAGGGTTGTCTCCTTTTGTGATTTCTTTATTGTTTCTACTTCCATTTTTAGGTCCTGAATGGTTTTACTCAGTTCCTTCACCTGTTTGTTTGTGTTTTCCTGCAATTCCTTAAGGGATTTTGGGGTTTGCTCTTTTAGGGCTTCTATTTGTTTACTTGTGATCTCCTGTAATTCTTTATGGGATTTTTTTGTTTCCTCTTTAAGGGCTTGTACCTCTTTACCTGTGTTCTCCTGTATTCCTTTAAGGGAGTTATTCATGTCCTTCTTAATTTCCTCTATCAGCATTGTGAGATATGTTTTTAGATCCAAAGCTTGCTTTTCTGGTGTTTTGGGATATCCAGGGCTTGCTGAGGTGGGAGTACTAGGTTCTGATGAAGCCAAGCAGTCTTGGTTTCTGTTGGTAGGATTCTTGTATTTGCCTTTCGCCATCTCTTGATCTCTGGTGTTAGAAGTTCTTGGTGTCTCTGACTAGAGCTTGACCTGTCCTTGCCGCCCTGCAACTCCCCTTCGACTCCTGAGGCCTGTGACTCCCAGCTGGTCCCGCCTTAGAAAGTCACCAGAGAGAAAATGGCAGATCTCACCTGAGTCCATGGGCTGAAGCCCGCCCTGGAGGCAAGCCCTCCCCTAGCAGGGAGGGGGCAGAGGTGGTCGCTGATCCAGCTCTGTCACTCGGAAGCTGAGAGGATCCTCAATTGGGAGACTTTTAATGACTGTTTCTATTTCTTTGGAGTTTATATGACTGTTTAGGTGGTTTATCTGATCCTGATTTAACTTTGGTACCCAGTATCTGTCTAGAAAATGGTCCATTTCATTCAGATTTTCCACTTTTGTGGAATATAGGCTTTTGTAGCAGTATCTGATGATTTTTTTTTAATTTCCTTGCTTTTTTGTTATGTCTTCATTTTTATTTCTGATTTTCTTAATTTGGATACTATCTCTGTGCACTCTGGTTAGTCTGGCTAAGGGTTTATCTATCTTGTTGTTTTTCTCAAAGAACCAGCTCCTGGTTTTGTTGGTTGTTGTATAGCTCTTTTTGTTTTCCCTTGGTTAATTTTGTCCCTGAGTTTGATTACTTCCTTCCCGATATTCCTTTTGGGTGTATTTGCTTCATTTCTTCAAGAGCTTTCAGGTGTACTGTTAAGCTGCTAGTGTATGCTCTCTTTGGTTTCTTTTTGGAGACACTCAGAGCTGTGAGATTTCCTCTTAGTACTGCTTTCATTGTGTCCTATAAGTTTGTACCTTCATTTTCATTAAATACTGGAATCTTTAACTTCTTAATTCTTCCTTGACCAAGTTATCATTGAGTACGGCATTGTTGAGCTTCCATGTGTATGTGGGCTTTCTGTTGTTTTTGTTGTTATTAAAGACCAGCCTTATTCAGTGGTGATCTGATAGGATGCATGGGATTATTTCATTCTTCTTGTATCTGTTGAGGCCTGTGTTATGATGGATTATATGGTCAGTTGTGGAGAAGGTATCATGAGATGCTAAGAAGAAGGTATATTCTTTTGTTTTAGGATGAAATGTCCTTTAGATATCTGGTTCATAATCCATTTGGTTCTTAATTTCTGGTAGTTTCTCTGTGTCTCTGTTTAGTTTGTTTCCATGATCTATCCATTACAGAGAGTGGGGTGTTGAAGTCTCCCATTATTACCATGTGAGTTGAAATGTGTGCTTTGAGCTTTAGTAAAGATTCTTTTATTAATGTGGGAGCATAGATGTTCAGAATTGAGAGTTCTTCTGGGTAGATTTTTTCCTTTGATGGCTATGAAATGTCCTTCCTTATCTTTTTTGATGACTTTTGGTTGAAAGCCAATTTTATCCAATATTAGAATATTGTTTCCAGTTTGTTTCTAGGGACAATTTGCTTGAAAAATTGTTTTCCAGCCTACTACTGAGGTAGTGTTTCTCTTTGCCACCAAAGTGTGTTTCCTGTATGTAACAAAATGCTGGGTCCTATTTATGTATTCAGTCTGTTAGTCTATGTCTTTTTATTGGGAAATTGAGTCCATTGATGTTAAAAATATTTAAGAAATAGTGATTGTTGCTTCCTGTTATTTTTGTTGTTAGAGGTGGAATTATGTTTGTGCGGCTATCTTCTTTTGGGTTTGTTGAAAGAAGATTACTTTCTTGCTTGTTCTAGGGTGTAGTTTCTCTCCTTGTTTTTGAGTTTTCCATCTGTTATCCTTTGTAGGGCTGGATTTTTGTCATGGAATATCATGGTTTCTCCATCTACAGTAATTAAGAGTCTTGCTGGGTACAGTAGCCTGTGCTGGCATTTGTGTTCTCTTGGGGTCTATATGACATCTGCCCAGGATCTTCTAGCTTTCAAAGTCACTGGTGAGAAGTCTGGTGTAATTCTGATAGGTCTGCCTTTATATGTTACTTGACCTCTTTCCCTTACTGCTTTTAAAATTCTTTCTTTGTTTTATGCATTTGGTGTTTGACTACTATGATGTGATGGGAGGAAGATATTTCTGGTCCAATCTATTTGGAGTTCTGTAGGCTCTTTGTATGTTTATGGTAATCTCTTTCTTTAGGTTAAGGAAGTTTTCTTCTATAACTTTGTTGAAAATATTTACTGGCCCTTTAAGTTGGGAATCTTCACTCTCTTCTACACCTATTGTCCTTAGGTTTGCTCTTCTCATTGTGTCCTAGATTTCCTGGATATTTTGGATTGGGAACTTTTTATATTTTTGCATTTTCTTTGACAGTTGTGTAAATGTTTTCTATAATATCTTCTGCCCCTGACATTCTTTCTTCTATCTCTTGTATTCTATTGGTGATGCCTGCATCTATGACTCCTGACCTCTTTCTATCTCTTTCTATCTCCAGGGTTCTCCCTTTGTTATTTCTTTACTGGTTCTATTTTCATTTTTAGATCCTGGATGGTTTTGTTCAATTCCTTCACTTGTTTGTTGTCTTTTCTTGTAATTCTTTAAGGAATTTTTGTGTTTCCTTTTTAAGGGCTTCTCCCTGTTTACTTGTGTTCTTCTGTTTTTCTTTACGAGAGTTATTTATGTCCTTCTTAAAGTCCTCTGTCATCATAATGAGATGTGATTTTAAATCAGAGTCTTTCTTTTCTGGTGTCTTGGGGCATCCAAGGCTTGGTGTGCTGGAAGAACTGGGTTCTGATGATGCCAAGTAGCCTTGGTTTCTGTTGCTTGTTTTCTTGCCCTTGCCTCTTGCCATTTGGTAATCCCTGGTTTTAGTTGTTCTTGTTGTCTCTGACTGTGCCTTGTCCTTCCTGTAAGTCCATGTGTCAGCACTCCTGGGAGACCAGTTCTCTCTGGAAGGAATTTGGGAATGGAGAGCTGTGGTACAGGGTCAGCTCTGTGGCACAGATGGAAACTTGAAGGATACTGTCTCTGGCTGCTCCTCTGTTCTTGTGTCCTGGGGGCTCCAGGTTAGTCCTTCAGAGCAGAAATGGTGGTCCTACCTGTGCTCACAGGTATAGAGAGCTGTAGCACAGGGTCAGCTCTGGGTGCAGATGGAAACCCCACCAGCAATATTCTGCCCAGCACAAGATTGCCCTGGATCTAAGCAACAACAGGACGTCCAAGATGAAGAATAGGTCATTTTCTGAAATAGACTAACTGTAAAGACATTTATGGTCTCTGCTGTCCCTAGAGACCACTATAGTATCCATGGTCTGCTGTCCCAGGCTGTATTGAATCCCTGAGTTCATGAGGATACCTGTGGTCCTACAGCATCCAGGAGTAGTGTTTATGTTCTTGGCCAGAGTTACCAATGAAGACCATACATATGTCATTCGCCTGTGCTGCTGAGGATGATGTCCATAATCTGTACTGCCATTGGGAAATTGTTTTCCAGCCCTTTGCTCTGAGGTAATTAGTGTTCATCTTTGACACTGAGGTGCATTTCCTGTATTCAGCAAAATGCTTATGGTCTGTGCTTATGCAAGAGATCATGTGGATGTCCATGGTCTATGCTCTTGCCAGAAATTGTAATTCCACGATCCATGTTCCTACTAATGATAAAGAGCAAGCTAGCTACTTTTGTCTGGTGTTGATGATCTAGTCCTACAGCTATAAAAGGACATAGAAGGCTCCTCTCTCTCTTTGCCTCTCTCTCTCTTTCCCTCCCTCCCTCCCTCTCTTTCTCTGTGTGTGTGTCCCATTCAAAAGTAACAGCCTAGATATAAAGACATTAAAGAGTTCTCTTTAAAATGTGACAGAATGATGAAGAGTCACTTTCCACAATTGATTGCTTCTGGGGAGGAGGGGAAGGGTCTAGTCCCTGGGAGTTTGATCATGCTCCAAGGAGTATATGGGCAACACAAAATGAACTTGTTTGTTTTCTTTCTCTTTCTTTTTCGTATTGTGGTGGGGAGGGGGGGTCATTGAGTGGTGGAGCAGAGAACAGACCTGGAAGGACAGGGAAATAAGTGTGTTCAATATTGATAAAAATATTATGAAAAAAATCTTAAAATAGTTTTGGAAAAAATATATATTAACATAGTCAAAAATATGTATGACAACCTTACAACCAACATCATCCTAAATGGAGAAAATCTGAAAGAAAGGACAGTTAAGAACAAGACAGGACTATCTGTTATCCTTACTTATTTTCAATGAAGTCCATGAAGCATTTTTCAGATTATTAAGGCAAGAGAAGATTAAATAGATAGAAATAGGGAAAGAAGTCAACATATCCCAACTTAACAGATGATATGATATTATACAAACAAGCAAACAAACAACAACAACAATACCCTCTCCCTAATTGATTTTCCAATGTCAAGAGGTCCACCCTAAACCTTGGAACATACATATTCAAACAAGCAACAGTAAATGGACTCAGTAGGATTGCATTGAAGAATTAATTAAAGAAAAGGGCAGGATTTTGAGAGATAATGAGGGGCCATGAGAAGAGTTAGATATGGGAGAGGGAAGAGTAGAAATGATGGAACTATAGTATTCATGTGTAAAATCCTCAAAAAATAAAGTAAAATAAAATTTAACAACAAAAGGAAAATGCTAAGCACACAGGGTCATGGGAACACAGCATTTTGCGCTTAACTCTACTGCTTGGATGCTGCTTTTGTACTTTAAGGATCTGTGGACAATTTTCTAGGTCAAAGAATCCTGTTGCTTCCTGTTCCCTTTTTCTGAGATTAAGCAACAAGGCCCTAAGAAGATCCACAGAGATTCACACTTGTTAGGAGTTTTGCTGACTTACTGAATGATTTCATTTCTTTATTGAAACAACTATTTATATTCAGCACCATTAGTGCTGCCCATATGCCTATATGTGGCTCTATCAAAAATGCCCACACAAAACAGTTTGCCATGTTTTTTGGGCCATAGTCACTTACACCTGAAGTCTTGATGCTCTGGGATCATGTGGCTCTTGAAGATGATGTGTCTCTAAGTGGAAGATGTTTTTATTGTCAGGTCCTCCTATTCTGTGCATTTCTGCTCCATATGTATGGCTGGTTCCTGTTCCTTTCCAAGCTCTTCTGAAGACTCACAACCCTATTCCACCCCTCTCATCTGAGACTCATCTTTTCTCTCTTCTCACCTCATTATAGCTGAACAGAATAATTAATTTGACAGAAAAGGAATCTCATTCCATGTATTTTGAGATAAATACATGAAAATTCTATGATACATTGTATTATGCTGAAGTGGGGATGTGCCAGATCTCAAAGCCAAGCAAGTCCCTTCAGGCATGGCATACTCACTGAATGCTTCCACTGATCAGATTTAAACAGATGATTTTAATGATGTCTAGCTGAGAAAGAGATAGACTATATATTTTTCAGAAAGACTTCCTTTTCAGAGATATCTCAATCTGGGAAAAACAGACCTTGTACTCATGGTCATGTTGGGATGAGAGTATAAACAATGAATCATGGTGGTTCAGTACCACAGAGCTGTAGGGAGTAGGAAATATTGACAGTGCAGGAGTTTGCTAGATTTTGCCAGTTTCTTGGGAGAGGCTATTCTATGTATATTTGAGGAATGGAAATTTGAAACTTAGCCATGCTTATTTTTTTACTCTGCTATTTTCAATGAACCCAATACTTCTGAACATCACAATAAGTTCATCTGTAAATTCATCTATCCACCATTTTTATATAATTCTTATCCTTATGAGATGGAAAGCAGGAGGAAATATGGAACAAAAAACACAATGTTCATAAAGCAGAAGAAAAGTGATTTTTATAAGAAAATATTTCCATTTTATATTTTCCAGGGTCAATTTAAACAATAGTGAATTAACATTTTTTAAATTATGCAAAGGGCCACTTGCCAGTGTTTTGTTAATTATGCAAATGTAGAATGCTGCTCTCCTTCTTACTTTAGATCTATCAATGTACATCTGCACAGAAAATATTTCAGGAAGTAACCCCTTGCCACAGTCAGAAAAATCCTCTATAACTAATGAATTCCTGAAAATCAATGTCAATATTCACCAAAGGAATAGGAAGTGTCATGTGCTCCTGATGTTGGTCACATGGGTCTATGTCTCAAGAGTAGGAAGGAAATAGGAAGAAATTTATTTTGTTGAGTAGCTACCAAAGAAGTAATTTTTATTAAATACAGAATTTTCATTATTAGCTATCTTTGAAGTGTTTGCTAAGATGTTTATAGTTTTAAAACAGCAAAGAATGGAGCTGGAGAGATGCCTCAGCAGATAAGAGTGTATACTGCTCTTAGAGATCAGGTGTGATCCTCAGACCCACTTTGGGTATGTCACAACTGCCTGTGACTCCTGCTTCAGGAGATCTGATGGCCTTTACTGGAGTTTGGGCACCTACACTCACACACACATGAACTCATGAATGCTAACAGCAAGTAAAACATTAAACCACAGAAAATGAAACAGGGAGCACTATGGCAGAGGTTCCATGAGTGGCTCAGCAACCTTTCCAGACAGGCCATAGAAAACAATCTTTCTAAAGATCCCCAACCTAATCAACAAGAGAAAGGGATGAGGTATGACCAAGGGCTTTATTGCAAATAACACTGCCAAGACTAACAATCAGTATGCAGCTGCAGACAACTGTGGTACAGATACAAACAGACAAATAAGAAACTTAGCAGAGCAATCAGGAAGAGATGATGATGCAGGAGAGTCTGGGTTAAAGCACTGTCATCTCTGCAGGTAGCAGAATGATGAAGAGAGTTGGGGTGATCTTGTGAGAAACAATTCTTAGGCTACATTCTGTGGCTGGGATAGACCTCATTGACTCAGTTCCTCTGTTTATTTACAACAGAACTAAAAGTCAGGCAAACAAAATCATAATGTCAAGATCATGAGAATCAGGAGCCAGAATATCTATGCTATCTACAATGTCTACTTTTCATTGAAAAGATGAATAAAAAAAATTACAAGTCTCACATATGTGTGTGTATCTTCTTTTCACACACACACACACACACACACACACACACACATACATATGAAGTTAATACAAATGGTTTGTGTGTTATATTTAATACATGAAAATACCAAAGTAGCCATGATAATCACACTCAAAGAACTAAAGGAAACTATGCTAAGATAACAAAGAACAAATTTGTCTGATTATACTTTAATGAAATGTCAACATATAAATGTCAACCAATTAAGAAATAGAAATAATTTCCCAATATAAAATGGTAGAATGTAATGGTAATAGTTAAAATAATAGTAAAAATAATCTTAGTAATAAATCACACAGCAGCTCAGTTGTAGAACAGAGTTGGCAGAAAAAGACATTAGAGATCCTCAAAGCAGATCAACAGAATTACTCAGTATGAGGAAAAAAGAGGATGAAGAGCCTTCAAAACTGCTATCTCCTATGGGAATCATGATCACTATTCATGTACTAGCACAGCAGGTGCTGCCAGGATAGGAAAGAGTAAAAAATGAAACTAAAAACTTAAAGAATGAAACTGCCCCAAACTCCATTTAAAAGGAGTTAATCTGCACACTCACAAAGTTAAAGAAACCCCAAAGAGACAGACACAACAAAGGACTCCACATGTATGAACTCCATATTTAAAACTATGAAGATAAAATTAAGTGTTATGCCCAATCCATGAGACCTCCATGAGGCCACCAGAGACCACAACTCTGATGCAAGCACACAAGAATCTTTTTATTCGAGTTTGGACTCAGGCTGCAACCCTCCCCACGCAACAACTTAGGAATGCAATGCTCGGGACAAGAGAGTTAGGGCTTATATAGGGAAAAATGACCAAACTGGAGCTTTCAAGCCTAGGAGTTATATGATTGGGTAAATGGGTAAAGGAACGTTAACCTTCAAACTGATAACATTTGTTCAAACAAAAAGGAGAGACTCTTTCCATGCATCTAGAAAGGTGCATCTTTGACCTGGGAAGAGATGACTCATCCTGTTATTGTGACCACAGCTGTTATGTCTATCTTCCACTGCTAGAAATGCTCAGTGGTCTCTTTCCCAAAGCTCTGAGGTGTGGGCCTTATCACTCCAAGGACATCAATTTTCTGCTTTCTCCAAGGACAGAAGACAGCAGCCTTTCAAAGGGTTAGCAGCTCAAGATAGGTTTGAGGACAGGATGTAATCTGTCCTGCTGTGGCTTTTTGTCTTTACATAAGAAGACTCCCTTGAGCAGAGTTGAAGAAAAGCAATGAGTGAAATTGAAACCCAAAGATGGACAGTTGACCTCTCATCTGAATCAGTGGATGCCAAAAAATAATTGAATCTCTTGACCATAAAAACCAAAACAGCAAAATGGCCTTTCAAACATACCTGTGAACATGGCTACCTTCTATGATTAATAAACCCTAAAAGGAAAAAATCTATGTAACCCATTTTACATGAAATACTAAAGAGTGCATGACTTTAGAATCCTAGCTCTTGGAAAGCAGAGGTGGGAAGATCCTTAGTTTAAAGGAGTCTGACCTCTATAGTAAGTTCTAGGGAAGCTTGAGATATGTAGTAAGAACTTCTCTCAAGAAAAACCTGATAAGTGAGTTCAATCCAGGATCGTCATGGTAGAAAAAAATTATTTTTTCTCTGACATCCTTATGTATACTATTGCAGGCAGACCCACATATATTCACATATAGACACACAAACACACATACACACATACACAAAACATACAAATAAATAAGCAAAAAGTATTAATGTAATGAATAAAAGAAAAGAAAGACAAAAGCTCTAAAGAATGAAGAACAGTGACCTCAGTCCTAACTCATACGCATGTCAAAAATGAAGAGTATCAGTAGAGATGAGTACATGCTGTCAGTCAGTAACTGCAGACAAAAATGAACTGACAAGGAGAGCTAAATGAGAAGCTTTATGTAACATTTTTCAGATATAGATTTGTTCTCCTTTCTTCTTCTAAGCTTTCTAAAAACATAACTATAAAAATGCATTGGCTTGCAGTGTAACATGATATAGTATGCACAACAATGAGCACAGAAATGAGAAAAGGAATGTGGCTGTACAGGAATAAAGTTTCTGCATTTCACTGAAACCATATCAGGAGAAATCTAAACAGACCCGAATAATGAAACAAGACTAAAATCCAGAAACAAATCCTCCTATGCAACCCTCCTATCCAACCCTCCTCTGAAACTCTCCTAAGTAATCATTGTAGGCAACCCTTTTATGGAGTCTTCCTAGGCAATCCTCTGTAGCCCTCCCAGGCAAGTCTCCTGGGAAATCTTACTTTGTAGCCTCTGTTTGTATATTATCTTCCACCTCAGAGGAAGGCTCACTGAAACAACACGATATTTTAAAACAGGATGTTAATAGGGAGGTGAACAGTGATGGGGAGTTGAGCCATTCCAGCCTTCAAGAGACCTCCTTAAACTCAGGTAGTAAATAACTCAAACTAGCTTTAGGAAGTCCTTGAAACTGACCGTGATTACTAGGCCCTCTCTGCTTCCCAAGACTATATAAAACCTGCTGAGAGACACTCTCAGACAAGATGAGCTGCCCAGATGAGGCTCAAGACAGCAGAGGAGCTACCTGAAAAGGCAGAGACCAACAGAACTGCCTAGAATAAACAAAGACCAGGGTCTCTGCCTGGAAGAGACTTAGACCAACTAAGCCACATATAAAGGAAACATCCCAACCTGCTAAGCTAACTACAGGTTGTGTAGTCCACTACAACTTTCCCGCTTTCATGAGCTGTCACTCATGCTGGGGTGGGCTTTCAGAAATACATGTGTCTGTAAATCTTTGTGCTTCTGTAAAGTAACCCTTCGCCCATATTTCTGTTGTATCAGGCCCCCAGGCCTTAGAAAAACTGACGCTATGATGGAAGTACTAGTCAAGCCTCAGAACTCAGCAAGTAGGCAGCAACACCGACCAAACCAAGAACAAGGGCCTAGCTCATCAAAGTCTACGGTTCTGAGAAAGTCCCTAAATGTACTAACCTTACTTTTTGGTTTCTAGAGTTCCACTTCTAGCTAACTTTTCTTGCTAACGGAGGTGTTTCAACCCAGGATATGGTTTCTGTACTTTAAAGCTCACTCTGAGAAAGGCTTGAGACTGGATTTGGGTAGTTCGTGGCTGGCCAATAAAGATTTTCTGTTGTCTTGAACCCGAGTCCAAGTGGTATTTGCTCATGGATACTCCACAAATCTGTAAGTAACACCAATAAAATTCATTGGTTCACCTAGTTGGACTTGGTTGGTATCCATAGTTTAGTCTGTTGTCAGTTCCCTATCTAAAGTGCGTAGATGTTTGTTCATACTTCCCCATGAATACACAACAACTTCCTATGTGACCCTCCTATGCATGCCCATCAGTTTCTGATGGAATGGTGACAGCTGAATGTATCAATAAATCCTCTTTGTACTCCTGTCCCCTAAGCAAGGCCATGGGTTCCTGAGGGGATGCCAACCACTCAAAAGGGAAAATATTTACAACAAATAGTGCTGAGACTCCTGAATACTCACATGCAAAACTCTAAGTGAAGTCAAGGCCATTGTAAAAGCTAAAGCCATACAACTCAAGAAAAATGACAGAGATATGTCTTCATTGTTAAAATACTTGCTCATAAAATCAGAGCAGCTGTGACTATCCACCCAAGAATGATACAAGATCAATCAATTAACATCCCAGCACAGAAGGAGGAGGGACTCATGAATCATACCCAAGGTAAGAAGCTATTGATAGTTGATGACTTTTAGGATGCCTATATGTGTACTACAGATAGGATACTGGGTTTTTTCAAGAAAACAATCACAGGAGACAGAGGGAGGGAGGGATCTGGGTGTGAGATTCAAAATGGGGGAAAAAGAGGAACATGAACAGATATAGTGTGGGGAGACAGGAGAAAAGTCCTGAAGGCCAGCAGAATGAATAGAAATATGCAACCTTGGGGCTGGGAGGTTGGGGGAATCATCTAGAAAGTACCAGAGACCTGGGAGGTAAGAAACTCTCAGGACTCAAAGGGAGGGTCTTTAATGCTCAACAGTGGGGAGAGGGAACTTATAGAGTCTACCCCCAATAGGAAGACAGGGAGAACATCAAGTAAGGGTATTGGGTTGAATCTGACAGTCAAAAATTCTGACACCGAATTTTTTTCTGTCTAAAAGAACTGCAGGGACAAAATTGGAGAAGAGAGTGAGGGAAAGGTAGTCTAGTGACCTGCTCAAGTTGGGATCCATCTCAAGGGGAGGCTCCAAGGCCTGATACTATTACTGATGTTATTGTGTGCTTACAGACAGGAGCCTAACAAGGCTGTCTTCTAAGAGGCCCAACAAGTAGCTAATTGAGACAGATGCAAATACTTACACCAAACCATTAGACTGAAGTTGGGGACCCCTGGGGTTGAATTAGGAAAAGGCTAGAAGAAGCTGAGGAGGGTGACCCCATAGGAAGACCAGCAGTCTCAACTAACCTGGACCCCTGAGATCTTTCAGACACTGTAATTTTAAAAGTTTAGAGGTCAGGTGGGGTGGGGATTGGGGACATCCATGTGGAGACAGGGTTGGGGAGGAGGTATGGGATGTGGAACAGTCTGAGGGTAGATGGGGGAGGGGGAATAAAATATAGAGTGTAAAAAACTAAATTAATTAATTTAAAAAGGGACATGAAGTTGAGAGGTATTGTGATGTAATGGACTCAGGAGGAACTAGGGAAAGATAAAAAAGGTGAACTAAAAATACATTGTAAAAGAATTAATAAAAGTATAATTTGAAACCAGGCAGTGGTGGCACATGCCTTTAATCCCAGCACTTGGGAGGCAGAGGCAGGTGCATTTCTGAGTTTGAGGCCAGCCTGGTCTACAGAATAAGTTCCAGGACAGCCAGGGCTATACAGAGAAACCCTGTCTAGAAAAAAAATGTATAATTTGAAAGGGTACATGTAATATATATGGAACTTATATGGAATACTAATTCAGACAATTCTATAAAGACAGAAGGCAGAATGATGATTGTTCAAGGTTTAGAATAAGAAGAAAACAAGGAGTGATTGTTAGTGGCTTCAGGATTACCCGCAATGCTACCAAATTAGACTACAGTGACTATGCTTTTAAGTATACTTTACATGAGTAAATTTATGGTATATGAATTATATCTCATTAAAACTGAGAATCACTTCCTAAACATCTTTCAATACTTATTTCTGTGCCATAATCACGTTAACACCAATTATCAGTGAGCACCAACAAAAAGTAGCATAGCAAGATATTTCCAAAGGTACAATAGTGGCTCTAAGATCCACAGGGTAACCAACAAGAACCTCACTGACTTAAGGCTCTCTCAGTATGAATTCTCTAAGGTCCTGTTCCCCAATTAGTTCTTGATTTGTCAGTAAGAAGCCATGGAACAATTGCTGGGCAAAAGGAACAGGTGGAACTTCCAGGTCCCTGGAGGCAAGCAGACAGATACAAGGAGAGGAGAGTTCACCATGCTGGAAGAAAGAAAACCCAGACAGCCATGTGAGATCTCAGGAGGAGAGGTGGCCTGTGGCTGCTCCTACAAGTGGGCACTTGGGGATGTTTAGCAGGGACTAGATATAACTTAGACACTAAAGTTTAGAGCATGTGGAGAGGTGTGGAGAAAGTACAGATAAGGGCACTTTTCCAGGTGAGAGCTAGGAGCGCACAGCAATTGTGTCAAAAGCAAGTAGAAAATAAACAATGTGTACCTCTCTCTCTCTCTCTCTCTCTCTCTCTCTCTCTCTCTCTCTCTCTCTCTGCCTGTCTCTCTCTCTCTCTCTCAATTTCCATCTAAATACTTACCTTTCTATCCACAGAGAAGTGTATCTCTTCTGCCTCAAAGAAGCTTCCTTTTGCAGCACATGCCAAAAGTCACAATGGTTGAAAATTTGGAGATCAACTCTCTGTGGGGTCTCTGTCCCCAGTCAATACATCTAGAGCAAACACCTATACATAAGGCTCAGGGAACATCAGAGAAGGGGGGTAGAAAAGATAGTAAGAGCCAGAGTACCACACATCTGCTTCAAACAGTCTTTTCTTAAAAGAATAGAGGTAAATATGGTAAAGGTACATTATATATATGAATTGACATAAATATGATATTATTTATTTTTTGAAATTATAATATAATTATACTACATTCCATTTCTCTTTCCTCCCTCCCTCCCCTTCAATATACCCATTCTTGCTGTCAAATTCATGGCTTCTTTATCATTAATTATGGTTATATATATATATATATATATATATATAGTCCTAAACATAAAAATATAACATGCTTAACCTAAATAATGTTAGTTACATGTATCTTTTCCCTAGGGAAGACTGTTTCTTTTGCTCTCCACGGTCTTAGTTATCTGTAGTTCTTTGTGTATGATTGAGGCCTTGTGGGATTTCCTCTATTCATTTTAGCACAACCACTGTTTGGGTTTTTTTGTTTGTTTGCTTGTTTGTCCATTGATGTTATTACTGGACAGGTAGCAATGCATGTAATCCAAGCATGAGAAACATAGAGGAAGCAGGAGCCTGGGGACTCTCTGGCCTGCCAGTGTGCCATACAAGTAAATTCCAGTCTGAGGAAAGATCATGTCTAAAAGGAAATGGATGACCTTCCTGAGAATAACACCTGAGGTTGTTCTCTGGCCTCTGTAAGCAAATATCATATATATCTGTATATGCATGTATCATAAAAGAAACTTTACTAAAGCTCAAGGTACACATTGCACCTCATACAATACTAGTGGGAGATTTCAACATCTCATTCTCATCAATAGACAGATCATGGAAACAGAAACTAAACAGAGACACAATGAAACTACCAGAAATTGTGAACCAAATGGATTTACTAAATATCTATATGACATTTCATCCTAAAACAAAAGATGTACCTTCTTCTCAGCATCTCTCCAAAATTGAGCATATAATCAGTCAAGATACAGGCCTTAAAAAATACAAGAAGATTGAAATAATCCCATGCATCCTGTCAGATCACCACAGACTAAGGCTGATCTTCAATAACAACAAAAACAACAGAAAGCCCACATACATATGGAAGCTGAACAAGGCCCTACTCAATGATAACTTGGTTAAGGAAGAAATAAAGAAAGAAATTAAAGACTTTTTTAGAATTTAATTAAATAAAATAAAGGCACAACATACCCAAACATATGGGACACAATGAAAGCAATGGTAAAACTCATAGCTCTGAGTGCCTCCAAAAAGAAACTGGAGAGAGCATACACTGACAGCTTGCCAGCATACCTGAAAGCACTAGAACAAAAAGAAGCAAATACACCTAAGAGGAGTAGAAAGGAGGAAATTATCAAACACAAGCCTGAAAGCAACCAAATAAAAACAAACAAAAAAACTATACAAAGAATCAATAAAACTAGGATTAGGTTCTTTGAGGAAATCGACAAGATAGATAAACCCTTAGCCATACTAACCAGAGGGCACAGAGACACTATTCAAATTAACAAAATCAGAAATGAAAATGGAGACATAACAACAGAAAGTGAGGAAATTCAAAAACTCATCAGATCCTACTACAAAAGCCTATACTCAACAAAACTGGAAAATCTAGATGAAAAGGACAGTTTTCTAGACAGATACTGGGTACCAAAGTTAAATAAAGATCAGATAAATCATCTAAACAATACCATAACCCCTAAAGAAATAGAAGCAGTAATTAAAAGTCTCAAAAAAAGAAAAAAAAGCCCAGGACCAGATGGATTTAGTGCAGAATTCTATCAGATGTCAAAGAAGACATAATACCAATACTGTTCAAACTATTCCACAAAAGAAAAACAGAAGGAACACTACCTATTTGTTCTATAAAGCCACATTTATGGTGATACCAAAACCACACAAAGACCCAACAAAGAAAGAGAAGTTCAGACCAATTTCCCTTATGAATATCAATGCAAAAATACTCAATAAAATTCTCACAAACCAAATCCAAGAATACACCAAAATGATCATCCAACATGGTCAAATAAGATTCATCCAAGGGATGCAGGAATGGTTCAATATAAGGAAATCCTTCAAAGTAATCCACTACATAAACAAACTCGAAGAAAAAAACACACATGATCATTTCATTAGATGATGAAAAAGCATTTGACAAAATTCAATACCCCTTCATGTTAAAAGTCTTGGAAAAATCAGGAATTCAAGACCCATACCTAAACATAGTAAGACAATATATAACAAACCAGTAGCCAACATCAAACTAACTAGAGAGAAATTTGAAACAATCCTACTAAAATCAGGGACTAGACAAGGCTGCCCACTACCTCCCTATCTATTCAGTATTGTACTTGAATTTCTAGCTAGAGCAATTAGACAACAAAAGGAGATCAAAGTGATACAAATTGGAAAGGAAGAAGTCAAAATGTCACCATTTGCAGATGATAGTATACTTAACTGACCACAAATTTCACCAGAGAACTCCTATAGCTGATAAACAACTTCATGCAAGTGGTTGGATATAAAATTAACTCAAACAAATCGGTAACATTCCTCTCCTCAAAGGATAAACAGGCTGAGAAAGAAATTAGGGAATTACCACCCATCACAATAGTCACAAATAATATAAAATACCTTGCTGGGACTCTAACCAAGCAAATGAAAGATCTGTATGACAAGAACTTCAAGTCTCTGAAGAAAAAAATTTGAAAGGACCTCAGAAGATGGAGAGTTCTCCCATGTTAATGGACTGGCATGATTAATATAGTAAAAATGGCCGTCTTGCCAAAAGCAATCTACAGACTCAATGCAATCCCCATCAAAATGCAAATCAATTCTTCATAGAGTTAGAAAGAGCAATTCTCAAATTCATTTGGAATAATAAACAACTCAGGATAGCAAAAACTATTCTCAACAATAAAAGAACATTTGGGGTAATCACAATCCCTGACCTCAAGCTGTACTATTGAGCAATAGTAATAAAAACTGTATGGTATTGATACAGAAACAGGCAGGTAAATAAATGGAATATAATTTAAGACCCACAAATGGACCTACACATGTATGGTCACTTGATCTTTGAAAAAGGAGCTAACACCATCCAGTGGAAAAAGACTGCATTTTCAACAAATGGTGCTGGTTCATCTGGCAGTTAGCATGTACAAGAATGTAAATTGATCCATTCTTTTTTATCACTATTAAATATTTTCCTTATTTATGTTTCAAATGTTATCCCCTTTCCTGGTTCCCCTCTGAAAAAAGCCCTATTCCCTCCCTTCTCCCCCTGCTCATGAATCCATCCTCTCCTGCTTCCTGGCCCTGGCATTCCCGTACACTGGGCATAGAGACTTCTCAGAACCAAAGGCCTCTCCTCCCATTGATGACCAACTAGGCCATCTTCTGCTACATATGTAGCTGGAGTCATAAGTCTGACCATGTGTACTCTTTGGTTGGGGGTTTAGTCCCTGGGAGCTCTTGGGGGTACTGGTTAGTTCATATTGTTGTTCATCCTATGGGCTATAAACCCCTTCAACTCCTTAAGTCTGTTCTCTAGCTCCCTTACTGGGGATCCTGTACTCAGTCCAATGGATGGCTGTGAGCCTCCACTTCTGTAAATGTGGTTCATTTACACAATGGAGTATACTCAGCAATTAAAAACAATGAATTTATGAAATTCTTAGAGAAATGGACAGATCATCCTGAGTTAGGTAACCCAATCACAAAAGAACACACATGGTATGCATTCACCAATAAGTGGATATTGGCCCAGAAGCTCAGAATACCCAAGATACAATCCACAAACCACAAGAAACTCAAGAAGAAGGAAGACCACAGTGTGCATACTTTGATCCTTCTTAGAAGGGGGAACAAAATACCCATGGAAGGAGTTGCAGAGACAAAGTGTGGAGCAGAGACTGAAGGAAGGACAATACAGAGACTGCTCCACCTGGGAATCCTTCCCATATACAATCACCAAACCCAGACACTATTGTGGATGCCAGCAAGTGCTGGCGGACAGGTGCCTGATTTTAGCTGTCTCCTGAGAGGCTCTGCCAGTGCCTGACTAATACAGTCTTGTCTTTTTGTACAAAGCTCAAGTCCAAGTGGATCAAGGACCTCCACATAAAACTAGATACTCTGAATCTAATAGAAGATAAAGTGGGGAAAAGCCTCAAATCATGGGCACAGGTGAAAACTTCCTGAACAGAACACTAATAGCTTATGCTCTAAGATCAGGAATTGACAAATGGGACCTCTCCCTCCCTCCCTCTTCTCCTCCTTCTTTTTCTCCTTCTTCTTTCTCTCTGTCTCTCTTTGTCTCTGTCTCTGTCTCTGTCTCTGTCTCTGTCTCTGTCTCTCTCTCTCTCTCTCTCTCTCTCT
>JADRCD010102537.1:0-13108 GCA_019843815.1 Montemys delectorum | reverse complement strand
TAGTCTCTCTCTCTCTCTCTCTCTCTCTCTCTCTCTCTCTCTCTCTGTGTGTGTGTGTGTGTGTGTGCGTGTGTGTGTGTGTGTGTATGTGTGTGTGTGTATGTGTATATGTGTGTCCCTTTCTCACTGAAACAGTCTAAACTTAAGTCCAACATGGCAACTAGATTTCAAGAAGGAGAAAATGGAATCTTCTAGGTCTTTCAAGAAGTATACTTGTGACTTGTATAAATAACATCATCACCAGTGCCCTTAACTGGTATAAACAAATGAGAATACAGATTTTTATCTAATGGTAGTAAAATGGAGTCCACCTATAATGGGAGATAGGGAAAACAGATAAGAGAAAAGAAAGAATTGTGGCATCCCAGTTAAGAAGAAGACCCAAAACAATCCTATATACCCGGTCACTGATAAGCTGAAATTCATTCTGCATGACCCAGCTACTAACTGCAAGGCAGAAGAGTAAAAAGAGTAGTTTCTATCTACAAATAATCAGATTACAGAGAGGGAGGGATTCCTGACCTTCTAGTCCTGGGAATCTCTCCAGCCCTGATATGAATAAGTAAAGGTGTACAGGAGACTCTAAGTAAGTGTTTCTCATGGACATATTATTGAAGCATCACTGGCTACATAGCACAAGGCAGAAGCCACATACTGTTCACAAAGTAAACCATCAGGAGGTGCATGTACTTCCTGTTCCTCATTATAGCTTGAGAAAATACAAGCATGTTGCTAGCCAGGACTAAATAAATAAATAAATAAATAAATAAATAAATAAATACACACACACACATGGTCTCATTTTTTCTAAGGTGGCATCAACTATCTCCAACGCCATACAGCATTATTTGCAATCTCTGCTCATCACCATAGAAAAGATTTAAGTTTAAATACATACTTGTGATACTTGAAGATGGTTTACTTCAATTACAAGTGAGAGGAGTGCCTCATGCTGTGGGAAGAATATAAATTTTAGACTCAGAAAGTCCCCGGAGCCCCTGCTAGGTCAAGTTAGAATGCCACAGTTTCTGTCCTCTAAAACGAAGGACTGAGGATGTACATGACTCCATTATCTAATTGATGAGGCAAATTCTGGATCACTGTCCATGTTTGTTCCTAATGAGTGCAGACAATAAGACAGGTTGCTTCGATTTAGCTATACTAATGAATATGGTTTTAATTTTAATCCTTCGCTCCAAAGCAATTGCTTTTAACCACCTGGAAAAATGGCGGGAGCCTAGGAGCATCACAAATGGGCTTTCTCCCTGGGGTAATTCACCTAAAGCAGAAATCTGCAGGCAAAGAAGAAGTGAATAAACAGAAATTAAAACCACCACTTGGTGCCTCCTGGAAGAGTCTTCTTGTCCTCATTTTGTAATCCCACTGGGCCTAGAACATTCCGTATTCAGAGTTGCTTTTTTTGTTTGTTATCCCTTGCTTTGAGGTTGTATTTTTTGGTTTTTTGTTTTTTGTTTTGTTTTGTTTTGTTTTGTTTTTAATTATTGTTGCTTATAGGAACTATGAATCTGAAAGCATGTAAGGAAGAAAGGGGATATATAGAACTACATTGAATTGTTGTTTTAGATTAAAGATTACAGGGAAAGTTAGGTTAAAGGGTAGGCCTAGTCTTTTTGAAGTCCAAATTGCTAAATAAAGGGAATAAGGTACTCTTTTTTTTTATTAGATATTTTCTTTATTTACATGTAAATTTTTCATTTCCCAGGTTCCCGTCCAAAAAACAAACAAACAAACAAAAACAACAAGAACAAACCCCTTTTGCCTCTCCCCTCCCCATGCCTGCCACCCCACCTGCTCCCACAATCAGTCCCACCCTGTATAGTCCTTGATTGGTGGTTGGGTCCCTGGGAGCTCTGAGGGTACTAGTTAGTAATTGTTGTTCGTCCTAAGGGGCTGCAAACCCTTCAGCTCCATAGAACCTTTCTCTAACTCCTTCATTGAGGACCATGTACTCAGTTCAATGAATGTCTGTGAGCCTCTACATCTGTATTAGTCAGGTATTGTCAGAACCTCTCAGGAGATAGCTATATGCTTGTCCTTCCTTCAGTCTCTGCTTCATAGTTAATCTCTGCTACTCCTTCTGTGGGTATTTGATTCCCCTTTTTAAGAAGGAATGAAATGTCCACCTTTTGGTCTTCCTTCTTCTTAAGTTTCTTGTGATTTGTGGGTCATTCTTCCTGTATTCCAAACTTCTGCGCCGATAACCACTTATCAGAGAATGCATACCATGTGTGTTCTTTTGTGATTGGGTTACCTCACTCAGGATGACACCCTCCAGATCCATCCATTTCCCTAAGAATTTCATAAATTCATTGTTTTTAATAGCTGAGTAGTACTCCATTGTGTAGATGTACCACAGTTTCTGTATCCATTCCTCTGTTGAGGGACATCTGGGTTGTTTCCAGTTTCTGGCTATTATAAATAAGGCTGCTATGAACATGGTGGAGTATGTGTCCTTATTACATAATGGAGCATCTTCTGGGTATATGCCCAGGAATGGTATGGCTGGGTCCTCTGTTAGAACTATGTTCAATTTCCAGAGGAATCACTACACTGATTTCCAGAGTGGTTGTACCAGTTTGCAATCCTACCAGCAGTGAAGTAGTGTTCCTCTTTCTCCACAACCTCTTATTTAGACAAATATCACCTTACAAATATAAAATTAGGAACTGAGACTAATCAATAGCCAATATAATTTATAAATCTCAGAAAAAGAGTTTTTGTTCTTTGATAATGTAACCTTTTTAGATATATTATATGGTATAATCATTTATTTATATTTCATTAAAGATCAGTAAGACTTGTCCCATCATTGATATAGGTGCATTGTAGCAGAGAAAAAGAATTGTAGCAGATAATAGGATATGCCAAGAAAGATTAGTAGTTCACTGGCACTACCGTAAGGAAATACTGAAAGTGGGTAGCTTAGCCATAGACCATTCTGATCTCACAACTATGGAAGCCAGAGTCGAAGTCAGGTCATCACACTTTGGCTGCTTCCGAAAGCTTCTTGCCTAGCTTCTCATCTTTGTCTTGTTATTGCTTTTCAATATATCAGTCTAGTGTCTGCTTTTAACTGTACCTAGTATCCTTTCTTCACCTATGTACCTGTCTCTAAACACAAGTTATGGACATTAGTCACATACTAAGACACTCATGCTCATTTTATTTGATCTGACTTATCAACAATGATCTTATCTCTGAATGATGTCACATTCACAAGTACTGGGGATTGGTCTTCAACATCTGTAGAAATGCAATTCTAATCATAACAATGGGTAGCAAGATATTGATATATAAACTATCTAAAGAAATCTAATGCCTATTGTAAAAGATCCTAGTATATCATTTACATTCTATTCTAACATGGGGAAATTTGATTAGAATGTCACTATAAATACAAAATTGCCAATTTTGTCGATATTAAGCCAACTTTGAAAGCTGGCAAGAATACCCATTAGTGGCATGAAAATTAGGGGGTTCACTACTTTTTGATTGGACAAGGCCTGCTTCACAATAAGAGTTCTGTGCTTAGTAATATGCACCTAATCAAAAGTTCATGACTGGGTGGTCATAGGTTCTGGGAAGGGGTCATGAGGGACCTACTGTGGTTATGCTAAACAGTTACACTCTCAAACTATGCTCTAAATATTGATGTTTCTACCTAGACATTGTGCTACTCTTAACTTTGATCAGAGAAGCTTCAGTTTGCAGTAGGTAGTGGTTAATGAGGAGACTGACGGTTGATCAAGGTGCTGATTATAAATAACTGAGCTGTGTACTCATCCATACTAACCTGCCACCATACAAGAGTCCAGAAGAGGGAACAAAAACTGCAAACATCAGCAGAAAGACAGAAAACTTCTGAAATGCTGACTTTTGGGTGCTGCATGCATGGACTCAGAGCTGCTATAGTTATCTGCACAAGACATCCTCAAGATAATGCCATTTGAAATGTCAACATCGCTGAGGAAGAGCTCTCTGAAGCCCCACCCTTATCAGAGGAGCTATTGGTAGTTGATGGCTGCTTAAGGAGGGAGAGTCACTCTCCTTTAAATATGTGGATGCTGGTAAGTTGCTCATGCCCCAGTGGATGGCCACGTATGCATGTGCAAATGGGCAGCACTAATTAGACTCAGGGGTTTTGATAACAAAGAAAATAAAAGGGGAAAACAAAGCTGGCAAGGAAATGTTTAAGGATACTGGTTGAAACCAAAGAAGGGTGGATGAATATGACCAATATACATTGTAGACATGTATAGAAGAATAAAGAATATACATTTTATACATATATAGAAGAATAAAGAATATTATTTGAAAAAGAAAAGTGAATCCATGCTAATTCTTTCCATTGTATATCTGGAAAACACCTATAAAGCCTTTATAGTGTTTGGGTATCACTTTTCTGGACTAGGTTTCTAGTCCATTAAACGTGCCTGTCTCTACAGATCTACTCCACATATTTTCTTACCATAAACTCTTCCTGAAAAGACCAATTTCATGGATTCTATTACCTTCACTCCTAAGCCCAAGGGTTTAGGTTAGGCTCAGCCTGTGAGAACTCCTAAGAATACATTCTAGTATGATGGGGAATATCTGTATACATAAGCCTTCTATCTATCTGACCTCATCTCTAGCTGTGTATCTCAAATGAAGATCCTGTTCCCTCCCCTGGGATCTTTCTCCCTTAGAAAATCAATGAGTGACAGCCCTTATTCTCCCATAGTATAGATCAGTATTTCTTTTCTCCACACATCTGGAAAGCAAAGTTTCTTCTTGAGTGGTTCCGTTTTATCTGTCCCATCTGTTTGTATTGGGACCCTGACTCAGAGATTCCCCCAATTCCCAAATTTAATCACTCCTTCCTCTATCCTTCCAGTGCATTGAGCTTAATATCAAACCCACAGACTAATTGCATCGTGTTTATAATGGTATTTACCAGTCTGACTCTCATACTAGGCCAACAGGAGCAGGCCATCAAGTTTGACTCCGGGATCTCCAGCCCCTCCAAATTTGGATCTGATTAAATTTGCCTCTCTTCTGACAATTGAACATTAAAAGCATCCAATCAAATAATGTTTAAGCTAATTTGAGAATAATGAGTCTTTCTTATGCTTTACATTATTTATCAAAATCAAATGACTGACCAATATTCTTTTAGTAAGAAAACAGTATAATTTATGAAGTATTAATTTCAGTCCATACAGTTAGACCTGCAAGAGACTCTACCCCTTTCTTTAAGTAATTTCTTAGGTTTAAAGAAAAATTTAGTACTCTCTCTCCTCTCTCTCTCTCTCTATCTGTGTGTGTGTGTGTGTGTGTGTATGTGTGTGTGTGTGTGTTTTGTGTGTGTGTTGCGTGTATGTATGTGTATGTGTTATGTGTGTGTACGTGTGTGTGTTGGAATTGAGTCTACAAGCATGTGCATGCTGTAAACCATCTACTATTGACTAAATTTGCTTTGTTTCTATGTAATGGCATGGGTTTTTTTTTTTTTTGGATAAAGTCTTGCACAACCAGTCATGAATCATTTGTCCTATGGGTTCCTTTGGAGGTCTCTCCTATCACAGAAGCCTCTACTCTTTCTACAACAGATGATGGGGTAATGGTGTTTTCTATGAAAGTGCCTTTCCCCCTCAAGTCCTTCTTTAACATGGACAGATGAGAACCTTATCTTTGTGTTTCCTTTGTCTTTCCTTTTTAATCTCTATCTACCTTATTGTATGTGTTTGTTGGCTTATAAAACATCCTGTCAATATCTATGTCTTCCTCCAGTTGTTTGCACTATCTCCTAACTATATAGTAGACTATATATAATAGTGAACTATAACCCACTATTGTCTTAAAATGATGGACTGAAAAAGCCACAGAGAAATAGAACTTCGGCTTTGAGTCTATAGATATAGGAATAAACATACTTCTATGTATGCCTTGCAGGCCTACTCAGGGCTTTTGTTATTCTCATCCTCACAATGTACCTGATTCTAAGAGTACTTGTTTCTGGCCCTTAAATGTTGCCAGTTCCTCCTATGCTAGCTATCCTTAAGTGGTCATGTGGCTCTATGGTTCCTCACATTATTCTTACTGGTCAAATGTGTAGATTTGCCAGTTGGTACCCATAATACCTCCTCTTCATTTACATGCTCAAGAATCTAGCAAATATGTAAGTGATTGTTTAAATTCTGTGTCTGTCAGTGTTACCTAGAAGGGTTAGTCAAACATAAAGATCTGAACCCCACCAAAAGGACTTCTGCTTCAGAAGAGCTTCAGGATGCTCATTCTAACAAGTCCTGAGTGAGAGTGCATCTACGTCTATGCATATAGGTTGAATAATACCTGAGGGATAGGGTGTGCCTATTCACTTCTAATGGCAAAGCCTCTCTACGATGAAGAGTTTGATGTATTTACCTTTTCTCAGAAGATTACCTATTTTCTTCTTGTGTACATTGACACAAGGTAGTTGCTTGCAAAGGTTTAAGAATTGTTTTAGATGCAGTCACCACCAGGTTAGGATATTCAAGAATATTCAAGAAGGTGAACCATTTATTCAGAAAATTTTTAATATGCACTTACTTGCTGTAGTAAATACTGACAATCTACATATGTGTAACTTGGCCTCCATGAAAGAGACAATTCTGTGTTGTTAAGACGCATACAGCTCCAAAAGCTCTAAAGTCCACCTGTGTGCTAGAGATATCCTGTATTCAAGGCCACACTATATGAACCAGGGCCATTATGTCTTTTCCACCTATTAGCAGTTATGTTCTCAAGATTTCCATTCCCTGCATGATTCTGGATATGGTTGGGCACCCAGCTGGGAGCTGTAGCCATTAGAAACTAAGTTCATTGTTCAGCAACATGGGCTGTGGCAGCTTCTGCACATTGACTGATCTTGTACTTTGACTTTCAGACATAAAACAAGCAGATGGCCCCAGCTGCTCAAGTCCACACTGGGTCTTTCAGGTGTCCTCATATGTAGTAAGAAGTAGCAGATCCTTGCATGCATTGTTCACTTTATTTGGATTGGAGACACTTAGATATAGACCTTGGTTCCAGTTTTCCTTGTGAAGTCAGTTTTGCTATTGGGTATTTATTATTATTATTATTATTATTATTATTATTATTATTATTATTATGTATACATTATATTTGTATATAAATATAATATTATAATATCATTATTTCTGGAGTGCTGCTGCTGTCTTACATTTTAGATAGTCTTTCCTTAGTAGCTCATGTCACCCACAGTGAAATCCCATCACATCTCAATTAGGCAGAGTTTCCACTGAAGCCTCAATAAGCTTTTGTAATTATTTATGACAAATCTCTATTTTGTGTTGCTGATTCTGCATCACTCTTAGTTCTGTTGCTTTATAAAAGCGGAGTGAGATAAGCACACAAACATACAATACACCTACTGCAGCTGGGATTCTTTCAATACAACACTGTGCACTCATGTACAGGGCTTGTTCTAACACTAATAGGCTATATAATCTTGATATAACTACAGAACATCACTTCATGTGGTACATGACACCTTCAGTTTGCTAGCACAGACAAAGCCATGGTCACTCCAGCATGTTGGAACCACTCCATCTTCTCCTTGTTCTCTGTACATTCTCTCCACCTTACTTATCACTCCACAAATCTTATTTATTCCTTTGTTGTTATATTTATTCTCTGTTCCTCCACTGGGTTGTAAATCCTATGGAGAAAGATGTTTTGTCATTTTTACTACTGTATCACCAATTTGTAGCCATAGAAAAGGCTTTGATGCTCACTAACTATGATGGATGACTGGATTGCAGCCATCAAGCTGGAATAGTCAAAGCTACTCCAACATGGATAGATATCTGACTTAATAAATGAAGAAAATTACTAGAAGAATAGATAGTTAATGGTAAGACCACAATAGCATTCTTCTTTTTTAAAAATTGTATAAGCTGGGAATGTAGTTTGGTGGTAAAGTGTCTATTGGTATGTACAGAGCCTTAAATTGAATTCCAAGTGGCCCCCAAATAATTAAGTAAACTGGATAAGGAAATGTGGCCACTGTTAGTCCCAATTTCATGCAGATTGTGATACATGCTATAGCAAATGCTGTAGCATTTGAGAATGCAAGAGTGTTGCATGTAATTAAGTAATAAGTCAAGGTTGCACCAATGAGAAGACAGTCCTTGGGGATCTTAAATTATGAGTAATAGTTTACCTTGGCCCATCAACATTTCATCTCAGGTTGGAGAGGGGTTATGAGGGTAATGATGGCAGGGGAAGGAGCATCAGGTTCTTCAGTAGTGTAGCCACTTATAAGTTGCTCATACTTTATTAAAAATCACCCCTTCTTCATTCATGAAAGCAACTCTAATTAAACACAGTGAGTCACCCACAAAAGGTAGATATAAAAGTGCAAGGCAGGGGGCTGGAGAGATGCCTCAGGGGTAAACATCACTGACTTTTCTCTCAGAGGTCCTGAGTTCAATTCCCAGCACTCATATGGTAGCTCAAAACCATCTGCACTGGGATCTGATTTGCTCTTCTGGTGTGTGTAAAGACAGAACACTCATATAAAATGAATAAAAATATAAAAAATACAATGCAGACTTCTTGGAAAGAAACAGGGTTCTGTGGAGAAGGAAGGAGAATGCAAGGGAAGAGTGGAGGGTGTGAACTAAAATTTGTTAAATATGTGTAAAAAACTGTCAAGAATTCAAAAATGAAAAATAAAATTAGAGGACAACACTTTGTTGTATAGCATATGCCCCAAAGCTGTGACATTCCTTCCAAATTGAAGCATTTGCCACAGGAAAGAAAGAGACTCAGATGTTTTGGATAGTAAATAGTAGGGACACAAAGATCACTTGACAGTGAAGAAAAGAAGCTTGGAAGATTTGTAAGGGCCCCTACCAACAATGTTACAAGAGCACACAATTTCTGAGGGGAATAGAGGAGAGGAATCATGGAGGGAATGACCCAACCAGCCACACTACGGAAAAGGAAAGGTATACCTACTGTGAGCTGCCTACAAGCTTCATAAAGAGCTCTAGGGTCACAGCTCTCCAGAGTCATCACCCATCTTGGGGTGGGCTTATAAATGATGCAGCTGCTTTTGTAAATAACTCCTAACCCAATCTCCTGTTAGTAACTCCAATTTAAATTGTACTCATCGATGCAGTTCTTAGTTTGGCCTATGATGGGCTCTTATTCTAGGGTGAGTGGATATGAATTGTGTCTCTTGTGTCTCCCCAGAAAAAATGTCCATCACATAATCCATGTAATATTGTCCAGAATGTGAAGTTAGTTCTCAGAAAATCTGAGAAGCCACATCAGCTAAGCTATGAAGGGATGGATATAAGGGCCAAGCCATGGAAATTTGCCCTTGCTGTCTGTGTTCTTGCTCCATTGATTTGTTGAGCAGCATTTCACTGAATACATGCTCCCAGGGCAGCAGCAGGAGCAGCAGCTTCTTAAGTGGCTCTAGAGGAATAAAGCCATACTTGTGATGAAGTACTCTACCCTCATTCTTACTAAGACAGGCCAAGTGTACACCTAAACCTAAGGCCAGGGAAATCCCCAGAGCAAAGCAAACTACTTTGGTTTTCTTGTTCATCTGGTGATTCTCAATTGGTGGTGGAAGGTTCTCTGTGCAACATTCATATCCGCTTAACACCACATTAGTATCTATCAAATAAATTTTGACAAGCCTTCTATTTTTGTAGCCTGTCATGGCTGCTAGGGAAAATGTAAGAATAAGTATTACATATTCTTCATCTAAAGGAAGGTGATTAAAAGTGGACAGTTTATTGCATGATTTGGAGTCGTGAAAAAAAAAAACACATTCAAAGCAAGTGTGAGGTTGTGTTCTTCCTAAAGTGGTGCACCATGGATTGAGTACTGGAGAAAATAATGCATAAAGAACAGATATGAACTCTCGGTACTTGCCTAAAATTCAGGCAATGAAACGTTGTTTTAGTGTTCACAAATGGATACACTAGCTGATCTCTTCCCCACAGTTTTTAAGAGGAGTCCAGAGTCATCCGAGAGGCCTTTTGAAACCTGGAGGAAGAGGGAAGACATGCTTTCTAGACTGCTGTTGAGACTTAAGGTGTTTAATGGTTCAACCAAGAGAGTCATAGTAATGGTATGCCTGCAACAGGGCCGAAAGAGGAGTGTCCACTAGAAGAAACATGTTGGAGAAAGCCTGGAAGTCCAGGAAGTTGCAAGCGACATGGAGACTACAGGCTAGTGCTGTCATCAAGCTGGCTTCAGGTAAAGACTCCAATGGCAAGGACTTAGGTTATAAGATATGGAAAAAGAGGCATCCCTATCATCTATAAGCTGATTAAGATGGAAATAGACAAAAACTTAAATAGAAATGTGGGTTTTCATCAAATAGCCTAGTAAATAATTGTTTACACTCCAAAGAAAGATGAAAATTGTGCTGAGCATACGTGAAAATGGACACGTATAGGGACTGGAGACTGAGTTTTCTCTGGTGAGCTAAATGCAAGCTCCCAGGTACAAAAAACATCCTGTTATCCCATTTCTTGGTGTTCTCATAAGTCATTATTGGCTATATATGTATGAGAACTACCTACAAAGAAATTAAATTTCACCTAGTGGTGACTCCCTTGAGGGTATTGTATACACTTTGTACCTGTAAATTCTGTCTTGGTGTTGCTGCACACAATGTCATATTGATACAAACTAAAATCATCCTGGGGGGTAGGGGAAAAGTCTTGATGAGCAGGTTACCATGTTGGCATGTCTGTGGGAGGCTGTAATACAGTCTAGGGATTTAATTAATAATTGCCTTACTTAACTCAAAAGGCCCCAAGGTCAAAAGTAGGACTAGTCCTTTGTCTAGAGCTATATAAGGATGGGAAAAGTTAGCTGTGCATAGAGTATGTGCACATACATCCTCCCTCCACTCTGGGCTATGGATATGTGACCAGCCCCTGCCACTGCTTCAAGCTCTTGTCACTAGGATTTCTTCAAAGTGATAGCCTGTGACCTACAATTGTGAACAACAACAACAAAATATAAACCCTTTCTCTTCTAAGTTTTTTCTGTCATTGAGTTTTACCAGAGCAAAAGAAAACTAACAAACAAACAAATCTAAGAGAGTGTATAGTAAGAGTTCAATAAAGAAGGGAGCTTCAGTTGGGGAAGTGCCACCATGAAATCCAGCTGTGGGGCATTTTCTCAATTAGTGATCAAGGGGGTAGGGCCCCTTGTGGGTGGTGCCATCCCTGGGCTGGAAGTCTTGGGTTCTATAAGAGAGCAGGCTGAGCAAGCCAGGGAAAGCAAGCCAGTAAGGAATATCTTGTTCTCTGACCTTCATATGCATATTAAAACACATAGGACACAGACATACACCCATCTCCCACCCCCACATTTTTTTTGCTTCATTTTTTTTTTACTCTTTATAGTTTTTCTGGACTTCTTTTTACTATATAACCTGCTTGTGTCTGGATGTGATCTAGAAGCTGGATAATGGATATGGTCATTGGGGATGGAATTTTGACCCCACAATTAAAAATATTTGCTTAATCTTGAAAAAAAAGAGTTCAATAAATATTTGATACGTGAATAAAAGAAAGTTGAGTGGTGACCCTTCCCTAATTCAGACAACACACAAAGAGTGCTTAACAGGAAGGGAGGTCTCTGATAAAAACCTTATAAATGCATCTTATGAAAGTCTGAAGACACAGTATACTACCAGACAAACCTGACATACCATAACACTGAAGCAAAAGCCCAAGGTATTCCTGATGTCTTTTAGCTCTTCATCTTAACTGCATGGTATAGATAAAAGAAAATTGGAATTTGCATGACTGAGCCAATTTTCCTGCACTAGCTGTATATGAAGACTCACACGCGCACACAGGCACATCATTTAGAAGGAGAAATAATCAAAACATGAGGCAAAGTAGAGAAAGGAGTGGTCATCTGATAAGCTTTTAGTACTGAGGAGAAGGTAGGAATTTGGGGTCTCAAATGAATCCAGGGCATTTTTATAGCTCATGCTTTTGTCTTTGTAGCTGCAATGAAACATCCATCTCACAATCAGATCTTTTAAAAGCAATTCTTCCTTGCCATTAACATTTGCCTAATGCAGTGTCAGTTGACATTAAGAAAAGTTGATCAGGTAGATTTGGGTAGACTGAATTCTTTGGGGGAGGAAAAGCAAAACCAGATTATTCCGGTACTGAGGTAATTTAAAAATCCATAATAAATAAAGTAATGTGATTTTCAGAGAATCACTTAAGCAGAAGAAATGGCATAAAGTTACTACATCTACAGAAAAATAAGAGTTCCTTAAAAGTTGTAGCTCTTAATTTATTGGATAGGCATTTCATGTTGACTTAGTGATTAAGAAATGAAATATTTATTTTTCTGGTTTGTGGAAGAGAGCACATTGTTTTATATTTGTATAAATTTATGGCTGAAATTTTAGTGTTGAAAATCTGCAGGGTCATTGCACATTAAATGGATATTGATCTAACATTAGAAATAAAAAACAATACCCATTAAATTAATCAATAAAGACTTAATTCCTGATGAACTCAGCAACCTAAGGTAGAGTATTTGTTTGCGGTTTTTCCCTTTCCAAGCAAACTATTTCATGTTATAGTAAATAATCCAACATTTAAAAGATTATGCTGGGGGAAAACAGCTCTGGTGAAAGCTGCAGTTTGTAATTGCAAAGTTAATTATCTTTCCTAAACCATCAGTTGTCACTTAGAGAGACCAGATTCTTGCAGACTCTCCAGGGACTGCCTTTATTTCATTCCTAATGGCTTGGGACCCACCATTTTGCTGTCTCTGAACATTTGGTCACTGAATGCACCATTTATGGAGTATTGTTTAATTAAGGACAAATTAAGAGAACTGTGCACAGAATTTAATTTCATAGGCTCTGTAAATTCTTTTAAAGAGGATACTAACTATAGGCATGATAAGTTTTCATTATCCGTTTCTTCTATAAGGTATTGACAATTTATTGTCTGCAACAGTTCCGAGTTTTGTTTACTCTTCAGGGGATTTGTGTTGGCACTGTACTTTTGTGCTTTGCGGAAATTCTATTGGC